>JAOVVB010191272.1:0-24954 GCA_028570985.1 Heterobranchus longifilis | reverse complement strand
CTATGACAGCAAATGCGAGAAGCGCATCGAAGAACGAAACAATCCGAGATCAGGACAAATCCACAACAATCAAATCCGGCTAACTGAATTAGCGACGTACGAAGAACGGACCCCAGTTGAGTCTCGTAGTAAACACTACCGGTTCAGTCACCTCAAATTTTACTTCAGCTTTTAAAACAGCTGCAAATAATCAGAATCCACAAATCGTCTCCTTTTGGCTGCTGATCCGGGACTCTATACGTATCCTGCATGATTTGAGTGCAGCTTTTGACACCATTTTGTGCATTATTTTGTTAATCAGCTTAGCTGCTCTTCATATCACTGACATACCTGATTCACCTCATACTTCTCTGACAGTATCCAGTTTGTCCAAGAAAAAAATTTTTGGTTCTGTCTCTTCCTGTCAGCAGTGGTGTTTGATCCAGCTAAATGCTAAAAAACTGACCGAAGCCAGAGGTGCCAGACCCACCCCAGTGGCACAAGGGGAATTCGAAGGTTCCTTCATGGTTATAATATAACTAGTCAAAGGGCTGTTTCATGAATTTGATTGTTTCATGTTGTAGGACATCAGTTTTTGTTTATGACAAATTCATATTACGTTTTTACAGTGTGAGTGAGAGAGACGTGTTCATTTTGTATGTTGTCATGTTCAACAGTTCAATGGTTGATTGATATTGAAGTATGAAGTCCATCAGTAGTGAAAGGACTACAGTGTCATGTATTTCCTCTAGGCAGTAATGTAAAACAATCAAATCACTGACTACAACACTGGACTTCTGATTCACCAAGCAAGCCGCTGCAAGTGAAACTAGGTTTTTTTTTGTTTTCATTTACTTGAACATTTGGTATCTTTGACCCAATAATTAAACAGGGGAGAGATTGTATAGAAGTACAACCTGTTTGTAGGCAGTCTGGAACTAATTTTCTACACAAATTTCAGTGTATCGCATGGCAGGCAGCAAATGATGTTTTGTTAGCATTGTTATCACTAAACACTTCAAACCTGTTGAATAGGTTTTAATTAGTAGTAAATGCTAGCCTCTCTCTTTAACACACACACCTGATATACAAAACACTGCTGAGGAGTCTCCAGTCATTTGTAGACCTGTAATTTTCTCATACAGGCTTTAGTGTATTCAGTGTAAGATGGTTGCAGGAGTGTGCATAAAAAAAAAAAATACATGTAATATTTTGCCAGTGCTACTGACCCACCTCTGTCTTTCTCTGGATGCCTCCAACTTGTAGAAGAGACAGACAGACATGTGGTCAGTGATCATACACTTTCTAACACGAAGCTGAATAGAACAAGGACTAAAAATTATTATAATTTTTTTTTTTTATTAAGAGAAAAAAGTCCCATCCTTTATTTAACATGCATTTGATTAATGTTTTGCTCCAGTTTTTGAAATCATTTTACTCCTGTATTAATTACATTTCCTAATGTCAAACAATGGATACCTTTAGCGTAATCCCGAACTCTGCCAGTGCGTACATTAAAGCAGAATGCACCCCCAGGTATGCTTACCCTATAGAGTTTTTGTGAGATAAACGGGTTGCTGACAATTGGAATAACAGAAGACCTGGTATTTGAGGAGAACAACCTTACATTGCAAAATGTAAAACTGTATATCATAAAAGTTTTTAATCTTCTACAGTATGTACAGTCAGATCCAATCCATTTTGCAACAAAGATAAGTTCTTTGGCATTTGGCCTCTGCACACCACCCCACTGAATTTGAAATGAAACACTCAAGATGATGGGGGAATCAACACTTTCAGCTTTAAAACAGGCGTTTTGAAAAAAGTGTGGCATTAACCATTCAGGAATTACAGCCATTTTCATATACACACACCACCTTTTGGGAGAGCTCATAAATAATGGAACAAATGGCTGACAAGCTGTTGCATGGCCAGGTGTGGCCTGTTCATTACTTCATTACTAATCGAACTGATAAAAGGCCTGGAGGTTGTTCTGGATGTTACATTTGCATTTGGTATCTGTTTATTCGAAGTGCCAACATGTGGTCCAAAGAGGTGCCTATGCAAGTAAAGGTGGCAATCATTAGGCTGAAAAACTATCACTAAATGAATCCATCAGAGATAGCAAATATGTTTGTGAGTGGCAACAACAGTTTGAAACATTCTGAAAGAACCAGTCAAGAATACTCTTGAGGAGGTAGGAGTGCCATTGTCACAGTCAAAATAGACTGCATGAAGTAAATAAAGATGCTTCACAACAATGTGCAAACAACTCATGAACAGAAAGGCCAGATTAGACTTTGCCAGAAGCTTTGGACCTGACTGCTAATACAAGTAAGACTTAAGGCAGTCAAATTGCATACAATAAAAGTTTGTTCCATTATTTATTATCCCCCAAATGGAAGGTGTGTGCATGTTTGAAAAATGGGTGAATGGCTAGTGCCACAAATTTGTCCAATCCCACAAATTAAAGCTGAAAGTCACGACTTCACTCACATTTTAACATCAATGCCATTTGCTACCCAGTGGGGCCTCAGTTGTTTGTTCTGAAAAAAGAAGGCAACTTCCAGTTCTGGATGCATACTTCCATGTTCATTACCACACCATAACATTAGTCTTTCTTAACGTGTTAAGGAAGCAATGGTTTGAAGACATGAAAAATGTCCTGACATTTTTAGGCTAAGACTCAAGGTAAACATGGTAAATTCTCTGGTGTTAGAGGCCACTAACACCAAACCAATCACACAATTAACAGATTTACAACTAAAATGTACCATCAGCAGCAAATGTAAATCATCAGATTGAAGTTATCTTTGATCCCAAGTATCAATCAACGGAGAAGCGTTACTATATCCGTAAATTGGGGGTAAAGATCCTGACTGTAAAACTGGAATTGAATAAATGTTGTGTGCATTTACCTATAAAGCGCCTTTGGCGTAGAGAATTCTTGACCATGGAATATGATTAATCTGTCTCTACAGATATGTTCACTATAGATACAAGACGTACCTCACTGGATGCCCCCCTTTCATGACATGAATGCATTTATAGCTTTTGGTTACTGCAATCAACTTTCATTTCTGTATGCATCAGAACTCCAGCAGCATTTTGAATTTTTCAATATTTAAGATAAGAATCAATTGAGTGGTTAGAGGAACTGAACCATTGAGGGGGAAATGCTTGATTAATTTAAATGTTGGCAGAGTTTGATTAAATGTTGGAAACATCATTACTGATTTACATGTGACTCGAGAAAAAAAATAAAAATAAATATATACATCTTTTTCAGACAAAACAGTAATAATAAACATATTGAAACTGACAACTTTAAATCATGCAACATCGGATTAATGTACTTCTTTACTTTTTCAGTTATATTTAAGGTCCATGGTATCATTGGCGATTACTCAGTTGAGTAAATTTAATTTCTTCTAACATTGTATGAAGTGACGTGGCTTCTCTCCTGTGTGAATGCACTGGTGTCGTTTCAGAGCAGTATGATAAGCAAAACTCGTTCCGCACTGTGAGCACTGATATGGCTTCTCTCCTGTGTGAATGTACTGGTGTCGTTGAAGATTCCTCTGGCTAGTGTAACTCTTTCCACACTGTAAGCAGTGATATGGCTTCTCTCCTGTGTGAATGTGCTGATGTTGTATGAGATTACGGCGTTGAATAAAACTCCTTTCGCACCACAAGCAGTGGTACGGCTTCTCCCCTGTGTGAATGCGCTGGTGTCGTTTGAGAGCAGTCTGATAAGTGAAACTCTTTGCACACTGTGGGCACTGATATGGCTTCTCACCCGTGTGAATGTGCTGGTGCTGTTGGAGAGTAAACCTCTGAGTAAAACTCTTCCCACAATGTGAGCAGTGATACGGCTTCTCTCCTGTATGAAGGCACTGGTGTTGTCGTAGAGCGCTCTGTCCACTAAAACTCTTTCCACAATCTGAGCAACGGTATGACCGCCCTTCTGTGTGAATGCGCTGGTGATCTAGGAGGGCGCTCAGATGAAAAAAACTCTTAACACACAGTGAACAATGATGTGTCCTCTCCGGTTTCTGTAAGCACTGGTGCTTTCGGAAGGCAGCTGGATAAGTAAAGCTCTTTCTACACTGTGAGCAGTGATACGGTTTCTCTTCTGTGTGAATGATCTGGTGTTTGTAGAGATTTCTTTTTTGGTTAAAACTCTTTCCACATTGCGAGCAGTGATGTGATTTTTCTCCTGCTTGACTGCACTGGTGTGTTTTGAGGGCATCTTGATGACCAAAATTCTTTCCACAGGATATGCAGTGGTGACTTTCCTTCTGTACATCATTGTGAGAAGCGTCAGAACTGAGAGTATGAGATGAGGATGGCTGACTATTGGAGTCTTGAGAAAGGATTTGAAAGTGGCATCTCTCAATGTGTTTGTCTAGGTTAATTTGAGACGCATAGGAAAGAGGACAAATGGCACAGGGAAAGACTTGCAACGGCGCGTTGTTTATATCTAGAGAAATGAAGGGACAAAAATATCATAGATTTTATAATAAATACCATATAATCGCAAAACATTAAGTAAGGGCTTTTAGCGATGTCTATGATGATGAACACCTCCATATAAGTGATGCACTACCAAACCTAAAATTAAACTGCCCCTGAACCATTTGCCCCTGTGTTGTTTTGTCCTTTTATGATCCAGCACATTTTCTTAATCAAAAAGTAGAGTTTATTTATTAGTACGTAGAAAAGTAAAGACTATAGAGGTCTTGTTCTACAAAGCGCCACAATTATTGAATAATTTTCTAATTAGTGTTTTCAGACTGACGAACAGTCTTTATTTTTAAGTCTTGGTTTAAAACGTATTGCTTTATTCAAGTATTTGTTAAATAACCTTTTTTGAGGTTAAAGTTCATGACTTCATGAGAGCTATGTTTAGGTTATACATGCTTATATTAATCCTCATCCTGCGTGACCAGGGTGCCTCCACCACAAATACAAATAATTAGAACTGAAATGATTTGCAGTAAATCTGGATGGACTTTACCATTCATGGAGCATTTTCTGTTCCAGAGCTGGTCAAATGCAGGACTGAGTTCTTTTGCGTACTTCTCTTCATACCACATCAAGAGCTCCTGTCCTGGGTTGATGGGTCGACAACAACGATACAGAATTCTTCCTTGATATTGAAATGCCACAAGATTCTGTTCTTCATCATTACGAGCACAATTTACAAACCTAAAGGAATGAGGCAAAGTGGAAGGAAATGTACAAATCAGATCAGAGATACAGAACATGTGGGAGATATCAGTGACAGGAGGCAGATAAAGTTCCTCTGTAAAAACAATAACTTAATTTCTCACCTCATCCAATTTGCTTGCTTTTCTTTTGTAGCATCTATGTATTCTTCCCACTGGCTGCCCCTGCATATCTGTAGACAAATTGCAGATTTACATTTTCTCTATTAAATCATATATACAGTAAACAGTAAAATGTCGATATTATTATTACAAACAGGTTGATTTCTGTAAATTTTGTTGTCATCGAGCAGCCGACAAGCTTCAAGGTGAATTTAGTAACCTAAAAAGACTTTTATCAAAAATCAGAAGGAGGAAATTTCTACTTATCAAGAATTTATGTCGTTTACATGGCAAAGCTGTACTGTTAAATCAAACCTCTCTGAGTAATGTCATTTCCTTGTGTTTCGAAACACTAAACAAACCAAATCCAATATATTTTACATGAGTAATATTTATTTACTTTGATTTTGTAAGCTAATGTTGGTTCAGTATAGCTCTAATCCTTAATACACAAGTCATCCAGAGTTAAAGACTTGAAAAAAAATTCTATTCTATGGAGCATATACTTTCATCCAATGGGAACACTTTGCTGCTTAAAGAAATCTTCGGATTTTTTGATAACTTTACGACAAACTCACCACCCAGGAGTATCCACTGTTCATGGCTTTCTCTCTGTCTACCAGCTCTCCCTGGTAGGGTCCGAAGTGTGCACCTACTGGAACAGTCTCCCCCTTATTGAACACTCCCAGCCCTGTGTTAGGAATACCAGACTTCTGAATCTCCAGTCCAGGAGGAAGAGTTTGTCTAGCTCGATCATTGCCACCCATGGGAGCGGGAGTATCAGGGATAAAAATAGGCGGTCCATGAACCTCACATTTATTGAAGAAGATGGAATTGCAGATCTCACAGTCTGAAAATAGAGAGACCACAGCAGCTTGCAGAAAAAACAAAATCATGTTTATTACAGTGAATAATGCTTAAGTACACAGAATGAAAAACAAAAAAACATGCAGTCTAGCTGGGACATCAGGGCATCATACATCCAAACATTTATACATTTACTCACATCTAGTGACAATTAAAGCATAGCCAATTCGTTTGTCTCTGTAAGAAACAAGTGGACCGAGAGAAAACCCACTTGGACATGGTGAAAACTCGCTCTCATAGTGAGGGGCATACTCTGTCTCCTGTTAATCACAGCCAATCACCATCATCTGCAAGATCATGCATGTGGCTAAGAGAGCCCCCCCAGCCAATATTCATCTCCAGAGTGGCATGATGTCTTACAGAGGTAGTCTTTAGTGTCAAGATCTTCCTCTTTAATGGAGATATCTTCAGGTGTGTTGACGAGGTCGTCTCCATCATCGTCGATCCTCCGCTCCAGCGTCTCCTCTTTCTTCACACAGACTTCTAACACTTCATATGTTTCTCCGTCTGAAGTCTCTGCTTTCACATCCTCACACAACTAAAGACCAAACAACAAGAACACTTATTTAGAAAACACTAGGATTCCTTTTTCACCCCTCATTTTGTGTTATAAGGATTTGTTTGATTGGCAGGACAGCTTGTAGGCTAGCAAAGCGAGGCAGTAAAATACAAACACCAGTCAAACTTTAACATTCTATTAATATTATTGTTTTTTTGTAACACGGCTCATCATTAATCTTTACCTGTGAGGGAACAGGATCAGGAGCCTGAGACTTCCTGGAGGAGCTCCATCTGTCTCCTGCTGAACTCATTAAAACAGCTCTAAAAAAAAATATATAAATAATAATAATAATAATAATAATAATAATAATTATTATTTACCAATTTAAACTTTTCTATAAGAATAAAAGGAAATAAATATTTTAAACTGTTCATGAACCTGTAATTAGTCAACCGTTAATCAAAAGTAATTATTTTCTCTCATTAAAAATTATGAAACAAAAACTTGAAATAGGGACGAGGCAAAGAACCATCTTTCCCACTAGTTAATGATGTCAGGTCATATAATCAGCTTAACTTGGCTGTTGAGTATTTTACTATCTGCCCCCTCTGACAGTGTTGTACGTGTCTAAGACCTAAAGCGATGAAATTTGGCTCACAGATGCCCCATGCTTCCCAGATCTCAGCTATGTCAAATGACCCTAATTGGCCTGATGGTGGCGCCGTTTGGTTGTGTTTTATATTTGGGTTCATAACCAATAAATCAATTAACCAAGAAAGACCATTTTTCTAATTAGTCGTTGGCTTGAGGTGAATCGAATGGTCTAGGCTCCGCCCATTTCCACCAAACCAAATTTTCTGACATTTTCTGCACAACCTAGTCTCCAAGTCTCATTTTAAGAATTTGTATAAATAAAAGAAAGGTTGTGTCTGTACATTGGTCAGAACTTTCAATTATATATTTTAATGCGTTATACATTGAAGGACCTGAAAATTTCTGTCTGTATATCAGTACTTGCGGTTTATAATCTGGCTGGAGAGAATTTAATGAAACTTTAATGCCAGTCCTTAAGTTTTTGCCAGAAAATGAACTGTGCCATAAATTAAATCAAAATCTTAGGTAGAAGAGAAGTTATGAGCAGCTATGTGCCAGATGATATATATGGAAAGTTTTAACAGGGTTCTGCGCATGCGTCAAACTGTGGGCGTGTCTTAAATCGACCGCTAGGCAGAATTTACTGAGACTTTTCTCAGTTTAACCTGTGACATCAACATGTCGAGTAAAAGCGATGTTACCAACAGTTATGTGGCGGATTTAATAATCTCCTTTACAATAAGCTACTAATGCGCGAATGTAAACAAACACCTGCACCAATAGATATTAATTAGAAAAGCTAAAGTGAATATTTTTATTGGGATTAGTTCATATTTTCGCTTTGTGAATTTTAACTCACTGTTTTAAGACAAAAGTATTTTAAAAGTCCTTTGTTTTGATATAGAGAGCAAATTAAATAATGGCATTTTGTCACATCATTTTGTGTTGTCACAAAATCGTTTTGTCTTATTTAAAAATCTAACACAAATGAATAAACAGGTTAGAGACAGTACAACACCTCGCTAAGGCTGAACTACAAATCTCTCCTTATTGTATAAATAGTGCACTACACAGTGTGCACACGGCACTAGTCCATACCGAGTGGAGTGCACTTACACAGTGAAGGGGAGAAACATTTGGGATTCGGACACAGCTTCAGTTTGACTTACCTCAAATGGAATGGGGTTTAAATCTTCAGAGACAAACACAATAGCGTGCTTTTATTTTTAATTCCATCACATCTATCAGGAACTGCAAAACCTATTAACATTTTAATGAAATGATTAAAGATGTTTAGACGCGCAGCAACTTGTGCTTCTCCACTGTTCTTGAGCGCATTACCTTCTTCTTCTTTGTTGCTGTTGATTTTTTTTTTTGCAGCTGGCTGGCAGCCAACTTATAACTCATTACTGCCACCTGATGGACTGTAGTGTGAAGTATCAAATTGGCAAAACAATAAAACAAAAAAAGGAAAAAAAAAACACCCTTAAATTAGATTATATTAGGGCATTTTCGTTTAGATAATTAATCAGGTTACTATATATTTTGCAGGTCAATTTCCCTAGAATGTCTTTTTGACAAAATGATTGCAAAATATGTAAACATTTTCAAGAACAGTTTTATTAACAAAATATAAGCTTCATTAAATCAACTTGTAACCATCAGAACAAAACACATGCATTTAAACATTCAAGTGTCAAAATTATCATTTGATCCTTTCCATGGCTTTCATCTGGGGAGGATTATAAGAGTAGAATAAAAATCTACATATACATTAGTAATGAAAAAATGTAATAGTACTGTAGTTTTGTATGACTACGTACCAGTCTTAAATACCAGTCGGCATTTAAAAATCTATTTTTTACCTTTTTGTACACAAGCATGTATGTAAAGCCACAAAGTCTGAAAAAAACTCTTCTTAAAATTAAGAATGAAATTACACATATTGGGTAAAGAAATCTTCTTTTATAATCATTAAATCTGTCAGTCAGCTTCAAAAAGCATTTAAACTGAATGCTTTGTTTTTATCGCATCTCCGCTGAGAGGATTTGTGTGTGTCAAAAATATGTCAAAAGCTGTGCTCGAACTGTTCTCTTGGCCGTTGTGAAAATGCGAACAACACAAAAATGATGCAAACTTGCAGCGCGTTACTGAATTCTGATTGGCTAATCGCTGTTATTTATATTTCGTAGATGTTTATACCTAGAAAGTTTTAATATTTGATTTTCATTACAAATTTTATATAATACACAGCATTATTAATCTAAAGGGGATGGTAAGGGGGGTGGTGGTGGTTTTACAGAGGGGAATGTTTTTTGACATTTTGCCATCCATCCGCATCCCCCCTCAAACCGAGCCCTGCTTACACTTTTATGCTATAATTCTGGTATTCTTGCGATAGGTTAGCTAGGATGTCCTGTCTGAATGAGTTTCCTGTTTCTAGACTGCTGGTGGCTGCCCTGTTATCTGGTGCTACCATTACCCCTCCTTGTACAGTAATTCTCCACCCCCATTTAAGCACTATTTGATTCAATTATTTGTACATGTACCTTACAGCAGAGTGAAATTATTTTTTTTTACATACCCATAGTTGGGGTCAGAGCACAGGGTCAGTCAGGACATAGCACCCCTGAAGCAGAGGGGCTTAACAATGGCAACTTCGCTGTACTGGGACTTGAACCTCTGACCTTCCATCCGTATATATTATTAATTTCCTATTTGCTATTGTTTTTATATGGTTTTGCACTATTTACCAGCTTGGGATGGGTGATTTGGGGTACTTGAGGGGTGCTGTGTTCTTTTCTCTATCTTTCCTAATTGTTGTGTAACCAAATATCTTGTATTCCTATTTTGTTTCAAGAGATATCTCTTCTTCTGTATCAGTTTCTTCCAAATTAGATACTTCACTTAATTATTTCTTGATGTTTGAGTTTAATCCGTTTCCTGTCCCTCTGTACTGTTTTCCAATCGTTCTCCTTCTCTTTTCCTTGCTTACTTTTTCACATTTCACTTTCTGTCATCCCTAACTTCTGCCATTCTTTGCCCATTCACAGTCCAGTTGCTACCAGCCAACCTTTACATATGACCAATCCTTGCTCTGAGATTATTGGTGGTTGGCTTTAAATATCTCTTCAAGGTTCATTACCACCACCTACTGGACCAGAGTGTAGAGTAAAAGGTATTCTTTGTATTAAAGATCTAAAGTCCCAAAAGGTTTGTGTGTGTGTATATGTGTGTGTGTGTGAGTGTTTAATCTAACACAAGTTATCTTGTATCTCACCTTCTAACAACAAGGCAAATTAGCTGTTTAAATAAAGCAAGTAAGGCCTTATCAATATCATCATCATTAAGAAATGTTGTTGCCTCCCAATATTACACCTCTATAATTAAACCTGCCCATGTACTTGCTATGATGTTTGTCCAAGGATGATTCCCGGTATCTAGTAGTAAATGCCAGAAAGCATCTGATACACAGGTAAAGCTGAATGGAGTGTGATATACAGTATAATCGGTTACTAGTACCAATGTTCAGCAAATAACTTTTTCAAAAAATTTAAAAAGTACCTTATAGGTGACACGGTGGTGCGCTGGTTAGCACTGTCGCCTTGCACCTCCAGGGGCTGGGTTTGATTCCCTATCTGTGTGCATGGAGCTTGCATGTTTTCTATGGGTACCGCGGTTTACTTCCAAGGTCCAAAACATGCAGATTAGCCTAATATGCATGTCTTTTCACTGTGGGAGGCATTCCCAAATTTCCCCTCGTGTGTGAAAGAGCATGTGTGAGTATGTGCGTGTGCCCTAAGTCTCCTGGGATAGGCTCCAAGCCCCCGCGACCCTGTATATGATATATCAGTATAGATGATGAGATAGTGAGAAAATAACTTGTCAAAAGCTTTTTGACTAATTTATTTGGCAGGTTTGATGGGTGTGTTTAAGTGTAAATAAATTAATTAATAACGACTTGGTTGATGTGTTGGCTATTAATGTCTGTGTTTCTTTTTTCAGTAAAGCAATGCACACGCACTCAGCCATACACATGATGTAAACGACAATGTGATTCATCAGACCAGGCCAGCTTTTTCCATTCCTCTGTGGTCTATCTGATGCTTATGTACCCATTGTAGGACCTTTTTGGTGGACACGGGTCAGCACAGGCTCTCTGAGCAGTTATGCTGCTCCATACGCAGCATAGGGTAATGCACTGTGTGTTCTGACTCCTTTCTATCAGAGCTAACATTCACTTTTTCAGCAGTCTGAGCTACAGCAACTCTCTTATTGAATTGGAGCCAACCTTTGTTTCCCATGTGCATCAGTGAGCCTTAGCCAACCATGATCCTGTTGCCCGTTCACATTTTTTCTTTCTTGGACTTTTTGTAGGTCCTGACCACTGTATTTTAAATAATGGTTTATTTTTATAGCATTCCATAGTGTGACTGATTTTGCTAATTGCATTACCCAAAATTGAGTTGTCTGACAAAAAGAATGGCTTATACGGCATGGCAAAATATTAAATATGTTGCATTTTATTTCTACGTACAGTGGAACCTTGGATTACGAGCATAATTTGTTCCAGAAGCGTGTTCGTATATCAAAACACTCGTAAATTAAAGTGATTTTCCCCCAAAAGAAATAATGAACACTTAGATTATTCCTTCCACAACCCAAAAAAATAAATACATACAAATAACTAATACAAAATTATAAAGTAAAAATAAAACAAATAAACCTGCACCTTTGAAAAAAGTTAAAAGAAATCGCGACAGATAAGTGTTTCCGTAAGTGTTTGTGGGTGCATGCGCTGTTTGTGTGTGTTAAAGAGGTTAAAGATCCATTTTCTCTCTCTCTCTCTCTCAGCGTGCACTGTTTGTGTGTGCATGTCATTAGACACCGTGCCCCTCCTCCTGTCGTCTTGTACAAAACTATAATTTCATTAATGTAAACTTATATCAAAGTTGCTCACCAAACAGGAGATACAATAAACTTTTATTTGAGACTTTTGTCAGGACAGTAATGCATACATTGTGGAATGTCATTAACCAAGGCATCACCAGAAACAAAGTTCACTATTAGGAAGCAGCTAACTCGTTTGTGCCCAACTCCAAAATTTTATTAAAACACAGCTGTGCGCTTCTTTTTTGTCGGTGTTTACTGGCGGCTTGCGCCCGGAAGCGCGCTGTGTCACGCCAAACAAATAACTGGGCAAAAACATAACGCAAACTTTTCAAATTAATTAAAAGAAGCTTAGAGGCAGAGGACTTTACCTCGATCATTTTTTTGTAATCGAATTACTCGAGGAATCGTTTCAGCCCTAGTCATGATCAATATCAAAAGATACTGTTAACCCATTATATTTATACTAGTCGATTTATTCAAAGTGATTTTTATGTTCATCATTGACATTGTATTTATGATAAATGATTCACTGAAATCTTTAGAATTCATAAAAATATAAAATTTCATGAATCCCAGAAATTAATTTGGTGTTGTTGCTGATTCTCTACTTCTTTCCGAGAACTACTAGTAACGGCCCATTAAACTGTGACACCTTAAAAAGTGGGGTCTTGCAGATAACATTTTAAGTTACTTGTTCTCATCGCCAGAATCCTCATCGTATTCAAGTGCCCGAATCATGCATCATGAAAAAGGTATCATCAGGCATCCTGGGAGTGCTTGTCTGGACAAGAGGGGTCTAACTGATGAGAGATGCCTCAGCATCAGATGACATTGGTACTGGGGTGGAGAGCTGCCTGGGCAATGGAGCAATTTGGTACTGCCGGACTTGCAGGTGGCTGCAATGACGAAGGAGAAGGCACTGCAAGAGGCTGAAAAGAAGGAGGAGGGCATGCAGGTGCCTGGAAGGTCATGGAAGCTGCTGGCTGGGGCGACAAGGAAGCAGCAGGCTGGTACACCCACGAAGGGCCAGGGGTCGGCTGATAGGACCAAGGAGCGTGAGGAGGTACAAGCTGTCTCTGGCGACTGACAGTCTTGAAGTGCATCAAGGTCTGAAATATAGCAGCTTGGCATTCCTGCCACGTATCAGCATCCATGAGCCTGGTTTCATGATAAATCATCTCTGCCATTGCCCTCCTCGATCCCATCTCATCATCATGTGGTTGTGCTGTCTGCTTAAGGACGTCTTGCAAATCAGCTACCTTCTTGAGAATAAGAAAACCACATTTAGTATTCAGCTAAGCGAGTACTAAAGAGCCTTGCTGCCTAGTGCAAAATGAGTGTTACCAAGTGGCCTAGTGGGAAGATTTATGAAGTGAATGGAGCATTATTATATATTTATTATTTATTTATTAATTATTACTTATTAGTATGTGGTTCATCTCCTGAAACATGTACAGGACATCATGAAGAAAAGGTACTTGTCAGCACCAAAAGCATCAATTATTATAAGTGCCTGCATGAAATGCGTGGTGAAGTGAAATTGAAGAAGCCCTCATGAAGTTATGGATACAGGCTAAGTTCTCCAGTATCTTTTGGATACTGGACTCAGCCATCCTATAATTCAGTAGGAACCATTGTCTATAGGCACATGTCGTCACTGGCACATCAGATGACAGAGGAAAGAACACTAGAGCAAAAGAAAGTACTTACTTCACTGAGAGCAGCTGCAGTGGGTATTGATGAAAGCTGTACAGGGACCTTCTTCTTAGGTTGAGTTGACCTCTTTGAGACTATGCTAGACCCTGATTCAGAATCTCCATCCTCATTGCTGTCATCGGCAGGTGAAGTCACTGCGACATCAGCAGACTGAGTACAAGTCCCAGCCCTACTGGACAGGTTCTGTGACGGTTGACCTCGCTTTTTCCTTTTCCCCTCTGCCACCCTCTTCATGAAGTTCTGAATATAGCCAAAATTCTCTAGCAGCCACTTGTCTCTGTCGGTCATTGGAAGTGCTCCTGACCCAGACGGCTGCTTCTTGGTAAGTTTTCCAGTCCTATCTCTCATAGACTTCAGCCAGGTAGTCAACTGGTCAACTGTGATGCCCAACTGCTGTGCCTTCTCTGAAACCACTCTGCTTCTCTTTTCTCTATTTTTGTGGTCAGCCATTTTAAAATTGTACAGAAATTCATTTTCCCTGTACCAGTCAACTACTTCCTGCTCCTGTTCAGGCTTCAATGTAAGTGCAGGAGCTCTGGCCTTCTTGGTTACTTCTGGAGCAGGTGTGCCTGAAGCTGACTCATTATCAGCAGGATTAGTTTCACCTTCTTCTTCTGAGACCATATAAGCAGGACTAACAGAAGATAGTTGTGGATGAGAACTGCTTTTCTTGGATTTTCCTTGTACCTTCCCCTTGAGTGGCATGATGTTATGATGCCGATGCTGTAACTGTCTGATGACACATGATGAGGAGATGGGGCCTGTGAACGAGATGAAAACACCGTACTGACACCATATTGACCAAATTGACAACGCAGGCTCTGTACTGAAAACGCTGACACTGTACTCAGTAAGTGGGCGTCATACTGACAATGTGGCCACCGTACTCGCACTGCCGGCATTCGTGCCATGGTTCCATCAACCACATTCTAACTGCGTATAGAGACCATACTAAGACCGCGTAGTCACCGCTGTCTGAGGTTGGCAGACATCTGCGTTTTCCAGGCGGAAGTCCGCAGTGTCATTATGGTCCTAGTATGGGGTGTACGTTGGTTTGCGGTATTGGTTCGTTTCCAATCTTTCTGTATGTAAAATTAAACACAAATTAATTTTGGCGGACCCTGAGAAACCTTGCGGAACATTGAGGTCACTCCCGGTGCCTAACACGAGTCTCCCTGCAGGTCAACCCGCATAGGTGAGATGAGTTATTCTATTCATGCGACATCATCTTAGTGAAAAATTTTAAGGCCTGAAGGAGAAAATGAGGTTGATTGATTGATTAACTATGACATTGACACAGAACTTTTCTACAATAATTTTATAGTGTACTAACTTTAAATTTGACTTGTACAATGTGCTTCACTGCCACAGATCATTTCAATTGTTACAATGATGATTTTTCCTATCACATTGGGGACACTAAAAACTGAAGAGGTGAACCAGGCAGGATGGAAATCAGATACTTTCAATACGTATAAACAAGTCATTTATTTTCTTATATTACTATACAATAAGTAACTTAAAACACGCTGGACTTTCTGTGTGACATGGCTCTGTGCTTAGCTGGGGCCGAGCCCCCTATCTGGCAAACAATTCACACTTTTCCACGGTAACACAGGTGCATAGATAAAACAAACACCACAACTGAAGCTTTTTTTGATTGCAAACCACTGTATACAATTACCACGTTACATAAAATAACATTAAATCAAATATCTTTTATTTTACATTATTACAAAGGTGAGAATTTAGCAACGAGCCATAAATTGTTCGATTGTGCTATCCAACATGGCTATTTAATATAAATTTCAGTATAAAATATAGTAGGTTCATTGTGATATCTACGACTACATCATGGCCGTGCTGATATTCAGCACAACAGGACTCCCTCTCATGTGATATTAGCTTAATTATGTTATGTATATGAAAAAATGTGCAGCTGAATGTTATGTTTTTTGCTTTCTCTAGGTCTTTCCCATTTACTTGTCAGTGTAAATTGCAAGCATTATCATCCTTTTTTAGATTGTTAGAAGCACTTTCAAAAGTGTCAGACATTAACAGTTTAGCCAGAAAACTATTTCTAATAACCATATACAGGTAGTGCCTGACTTAAGAACGAGAAAATATTGTATATGATTGTACATATTGGTATCTGATGCACTGCAGTGTTTTTTTTACAACACACATGAGCTACTTCCATGATTTTTCTGCATCTACAAATATTTGTAGAACCGTGGTCTGTTCGTATCTGTGGAAATTCGTAATTTGAAAGTTCGTAAGTCGGGGACTACCTTTACTGACAATAACAAACAATGTACAACATACTTACATTGCAAAATATACAACATTACTAATTTTTTTTTCCTAATCCTGTATAGTCCTTATGTCATCATCTTTGTTAACTATTAAATTGGGTTTAGACTGATATCATACATTCATGTTTTACATCAATACCTGTGTGTAATGTTCATTACCACCCCATGATATACCTTGCTAGGGCATGTACAGCACCTCTGCTTTTTAAAATCTCTACAGAAATTATACAGTTTCTCTCCTTTGTGAATATGCTAAATTGTTTGGAGTCCAGTAAGTCTATTATCACACTGAACTGTGATTATGCTGGTGTCAAGTGAGATTACTCTGCTCAGTTAATTCCTTTTGACATTGTGATAAGTGTTATGTTGTTTCCCTTTTGTGAATGCGCTGGTGTTTTTGGAAACCACTTGGATAGGAAAAACTCTTTCCACACTGTGAGCAGTGATAGGGCTTCTCTCCAGTATGAACACGCTGGTGTCTTTTGAGATGACTCTTTAAATTAAAACTCTTTCCGCATTGTGAGCAGTCATAAGGCTTCTCTTGCGAGTGAACGACCTGATGTGATAGGAGAGCACTCTGCTGAGTGAAACTCCTTCCACACTCTGAGCACTGATATGGTTTTTCTCCTGTGTGGATGCGTTGGTGGACAAGAACCGCATCCTTCAGAGTAAAACTCTTTCCACAATGTGAGCAGTGATACGGCTTCTCTCCTGTGTGAATGTGCTGGTGTCGCTGGAGAGCACTCTGTCGACTAAAACTCTTTCCGCAATCCGAGCACTGATATGGCCGCTCTCCTGTGTGAATGCGCTGGTGGACTAGAAGAGCGCTCAGATGAAAAAAACTCTTAACACACTGTGAACAGTGATATGTCCTCTCTCGTATCTGAATGCACTGGTGCTTTTGGAAAGCTGCTGCATAAGTAAAACCCTTTCCACACTGTGTACAGTGATGCAGCTTCTCTCCTTTGTGAATGCACCGGTGTCGTTGGAGATGACTGTGTTGGGTAAAGCTCTTTCTACACTTTGAGCAGTGATACGGTTTCTCTCCTGTGTGAATGATCTGGTGTTTGTGGAGATTACTCTTTTGATTAAAACTCTTACCACATTGCGAACAGCGATACGGCTTCTCTCCTGTGTGGATCCGCTGATGGACTAGGACAGCACTTGGAAGAGTAAAACTCTTTCCACACTGTGAACACTGATGGGGTTTCTTGCCTGTGTGAATGCGCTGGTGTTTGTGGAGATTAATCCTTTTGCTAAATCTCTTTCCACACTGTGAGCAGCAGTGTGGTTTTTCTCCTGCTTGACTGCACTGGTGTGTTTTGAGGGCATCCTGATGACCAAAGTTCTTTTCACAGGCTGTGCAGTGGTGAATCTTCCTCTTCCTTATACATTTGTGAGTGTCAGAACTGAGAATATCAGATGATGATGGCTGACTACTGGAGTCTTTGGAAATGACCTGGACCTCTTGGGGTTCTTGCAGTATCACGTTCTCCTCATAGTGGCATCTCTGGATGTGTTTGTCTAGGTAAATTTGAGATGAATAGGAAAGAGGACATGTGGGGCAGGAAAAGACTTGCACCTGTGCGTCGTTTATTTCTGGAGAAGAGAAAGAACACACATCAGACACTGAACATGAAATGCCACAAATTTTAAATGTAACAACAGTGTTCTAATGAAAAAGAGTGTTTGAAGTTAAGCAAAAACTGTTGAGCTTCTATATGAAACTATTCGAAAGACTCAAGAGAGTGAAAATTCACAAGGCTCAGGGTCACCAGACAGGACAAATAAATAAATTAAAATGTCAGTCAATCCAACAATTAATCAACCAACTAATCAATTGCATAAGGCTCTTAGCCTTCTTGCAAACATCTACTGATGGGACGCTTCACTTGACTGAAATCATACATTTTCTGAAAATGTTGCCACTGCCCAAGTGACACGACGCACCTTCTTTAATTAAAAGGTGGAGGTTAGTTATTAGTACCTAATATAATGAAGACTATAGCAGGGGAAGAGCTAATTTCTAAAAGGTTTCCCCAACAACATAATTATTTTTTGAGGCTGAGGTATAAAAGCTATTATAAAGATATCAAAGCTTCATTACAGGTAATCCTTAACTCTTATTTTAAAACCCATTGGTTTATTCCAGCATTTTATTAAAATAGCTTTGCTTACGGGTAAAAGTGCAGATCTGGGAGTTCATTACTTCATGAGAGCTGACCACCTGCCAACTATTAGGTATGTCCCGCTTGTTTCCACCACAACAGCAAAGCACTGTGTGTTCAGACTCTTTGGGAACCATAATTATCCTTTTTCAGCAATTTGTGATACAGTATATCTTAGGGATCAGATGAAATGGGCCAGCCTTCAATCCCCACATGTATCAGAGAGCCTTGGACACACGTGACCCACAGTCGCTAGATTTTCCTTCCTTGTACTACTTTTGGAAGGTCCTGACCACACCTCCTACAAGAGCTACGATTTTGGACCTTCTCAGACCCAGCTCTCTAGCTGTTACAATCTGGCTCTTGTAACAGCAGCTCATTCTTTTAGAATTCTGAGAGTGGTTGGGATATATTAAGCAGCAAGTTTTTGTTCCTGAAGTTGATGTGTTGAAAGCATAAAAGAAGGGCTAGCATAAGGATTTCACTGACTTTGACAAAGACCAAATACTCAATATGAGGCATAAGGTTATGGCTGATTGATGTATGGTCAGGCTATACAGGTTAGTTTTGGACAAATGCTGACTGGCGAGGATCCTCCACTATAGAATTATATATGAATGGAAATGAAATGATGTGCAGCATGTCTCGATGGACTTTACCATTTGTGGAGCATTTTCTGTTCCAGAGCTGGTTAAATGCAGGACTGAGTTCTTTTGCATACTTCTCTTCATACCACACCAAGAGCTCCTGTCCTGGGTTAATGGGTTGACAGCAACGGTACAGAATTCCTCCTTGATACTGAAATGCCACAAGGTTCTGTTCATCATCACAAGCACAATTCACAAACCTAAAGGAATGAGGCAAAGTCCCAGAAACGGTACAAATCAGATAGAAATTACAGAGCATGGGGGAGAGCTGTAAAGTCAATAAAACAAACAAGGACATAACATAATCGGGGTATTCCTCACCTCATCCAGTTTGCATGCATTTCTCTTTTGGCATCTATGTATTTTTCACCTTGCCTTCCCCTGCATATCTGTAGACAAATTGCACATTTACATTTTCTCTATTAAATCAATTCTCATGCATTAATAGAAAGACACGGGCATGATGGCTCATGCCACATACTTATTATAATAAAGCTAGATTTAAAAGTATTTATAATACATCATCATTAAAGGTACTGTAAATGTAGTTTTACAGAACATCTGATAAGATTTAAGGTGAATTAAGTAACTGGAATGAATGTTTTCGCAAAACTGTGCTGTTGAATCAAAGTGAAAGAAAAGAAGCTGAAAGAATGCTAGCTGTTCAATGAGGGCAAAACTAATGGCATGCTATAAAAGAACATGTGCTGTTATCATCCTGTAAGACGTGCTTCACTGCTGGAATATTTAAGCTTAGGAAGCACTCTTCATTGTTTATTTATACATGTGAAACCGGGTACAACTTTAGATCTCATTGAGCTGAACATTCACTATGCATGTCATGGGCTCTACTCAACAGGAAGTCAGTTATTTTGGGTCCAAATTGTGAATGGATTTTTAATATCTAAAACGGTTCAGCCGTGGTGATTCCTTAAATTAATGCTAAAAAGTGGCTTCCTGGTTGGCATCATATTGAGTGACATCACGTTAAGTAACATCATGGTGTGATGCATTTTTTTCAATTTCCAGTGCTTTTTGGACGTCTTAACATGCTCAACAAGTCATGAGGATCAGCACACGGGTTGGATTCTGCTGTCATTAGGGATGCCTGAGTGGCTGGGCCCTGGGCGTGGCACAGGGCGTTCACAGGAGATTTTGCTGAATATCTCATACATGTAAAATCGGTATTTCCCCTTTAAATGCATGTGCCAACTGTGCCCATTGTCTTTCTGGTGTGCCCAAGTGACGACAGCGCAGGTGCTTGGGCCCGACCATTGATGCTTTGCAACTATATTTTATATAGTAGTTTTTAATATAAATGTATATATGCTTTGCTTTAAACATGCATTGAGTAAATAAATTACTTTTGGTCTATCCCTGTATAGAGTAAACTACACAAGCACCAGTACGTTACAAACTGTCTGATAGACCTTAAAGTGTATTTAAAGCATCTTCATGCATCATTGGCAAGAAACTGAAATTACCTTAATCAAGCAGTGACATTAAAAAAAAAAAAAAAAATCTTTTGATAACTTTACAACAAACTCACCACCCAGGAGTATCCACTGTTCATGGCTTCCTCTCTGTCTACCAGCTCTCCCTGGTAGGGTCCGAAGTGCGCACCTACTGGAACAGTCTCCCCCGTATTGAACACTCCCAGGCCTGCGTTGGGAATATTGGACTTCTGAATCT
Source organism: Heterobranchus longifilis (assembly GCA_028570985.1). NCBI lineage: Eukaryota > Metazoa > Chordata > Actinopteri > Siluriformes > Clariidae > Heterobranchus > Heterobranchus longifilis. The sequence continues at coordinate 4,248 of JAOVVB010191272.1, read as the reverse complement.
CCAGTCCAGGAGGAAGAGTTTGTCTGGCTCGCTCGGTGACCCCCATGGGAGCGGGAGTATCAGGGATGAAAAGGGGCGGGCCATGAACCTCACACTTATTGAAGAAGATGGATTTGCAGATCTCACAGTCTAGAAAAAAAATGTAAAAAGTATTTTTAGTTATTTCCTATTTTTTTTAACTAAATTCTTACAACCATCTGTAAATTATTATTTGAACAAATTGAATATCCTTCCTACATGCACATTACTACTACTACTAGCTATTTTGCACTACTTATTATAGTATACATGATGCACACAGGGCTACTTGCCCCACCTTGCACACTCACTTTATGCATGTCTGCACATACTCAGGATCACCCCCCCCCCCCCTATTTAATCTGTAAAGTTACTGAGTGTAAACACTGTGTATGTTGGTCTGAAAGCCATGAACAGCCGGAATCAAATTCCTTGTGTGTCAACATACTTGGCGACTAAAACCTGATTCTGATGTGTAATTCTGGGCATTTTTTGTTGGGGCATATTTAATAAAAAAAATTAAATACAAGTTATAGCCATCTTTGCATCAGAAGCAAACCCAAATACACCCACACCATACACACTCATTTACTCCTAGTGGCAGTTTAAGCATAGGCTTATAAAAAACCTATTTTTTTATTTAAAAAAATTGGACCCAGAGGAAACCCAAATGGACATGGACAGAACCTGCAGGACCCTGGAGCTGTGCTGCGCATCATCCCATCCACAGATACAGAGATTTAAACACCTGACCATCACACCCATATGTGCTTGAAGAACATCCTATTTCAGGGGCAAAAGGAGGGACATACTTTCTGTCTCCTATCAATCACAGCCAATTACAGTCAGCTTGCATAAATCCCTAATGGCCCCTGTTGTACTTCTAGTGCACTGCATAGTGTGTAGTGTGGCAGCTCCAGAGTGGCCTTACAGAGGTAGTTTTTAGTGTCAGGAGCTTCCTCTTTAACTGAGATATCTTCAGGTGTGTTGTCGAGGTCGTCGTCATGGTCGTCGATCTTCAGCTCCAGCGTCTCCTCTTTTTTTACTTCCGACACTTCTAATGTTTCTTCTAATGTTTCTCCATCTGAAGCCTCTGCTTTCATGTCCTCACACAACTAAAGATCAAACAATAACATTTATTCTGAAAATAATGATTAGGACAGTATGTAGGTTAGCAACAAAGCAAAAATAAGTAAAACACAAACATGAACAAACTTTAATTTTACAGTGGACCCTCGGGATACGAACGCCCCAGACTAGCGAATTTTCAACTTATGAACCAAAATTACTAACATGCGAAGCAGTTTCTGCGCGGAAGCGATCAAGCTGGTTGCATGTAGTTCCAGTAGCCGGTTAAAAAGAAATAACACTCAATATACAAAACCCAAATGTGTATTATAAAAAAAACAATGTAGTGCACAAAATATGACTATTTACAACTATATACAAAATTTTGGTGTACATGTAAATAGATGTATTGTCTGAAGTGCAGCATACTGTGTGAGTGTCGGGGTTCGGGAGAACATCTGGCTTTCCGGGGGCACGATAACGAAATCATGAAATAAGATTTCTATGTATTTCATATTTTATTTCATTTACATGTCTGTTCTAAATGTTTTGATTGTTTTCATATGCAAAAAATTTGACTATAGTGTTGGAAATTGTTAATATTGGTAATATTTTTGGGTGGTTCTATCCCATTATCTGCAGTTACATTATTTCCTATTCACGATACGAAATTTCACCTTAAAAACTCGCCCCTGGAACGGATTAAATTCGTATGCTGAAGTACCGCTGTAAATCATATGACTGTTATTATTGTTATGTTTTACTTTTCATTAGATTTAACGTGTGTAACTAAAAAGAGCATTAATCTTTACCTGTAAGGGAACGGGATCAGAAATCTGAGTCTTCATGGAGGAGCACCGTCTGTCTCCTGCTGAGCTCATTATAGCAGTTCAAAACTAATAACAACAACAACAACAACAACAATACAGAATATTAGGCTGTTTTATAGAAATAAAAAATATATGTTATTTTAAGCTGTGCATGATCCTGTAAATCTCAACAGAAACTAATTTATTTACTTCAATGAAGAAAAAAAAAACAAGCAAGAAAGAAAGCCTCCAACTTTTCCACTTTTATAGCAAAAGCCTTTCAATTTTACCCGCATGAAAACCACAACAATATTTTGATAACAGAAGTAAATGATCTATATGGCAGTTAAAACTTTCTTGAAGATTTTTTTTTAAATACAAATCCAAAGCAAACTAAATAACAATTGCATTTTTGTCACATCTCTTCAAAAGACAAGTTACTTTAAAAATACATTTAAACACCTCATCAACAATAAAACACTTTGCTATGGCTGAACTACAAATATCACCTCGTTGTATAAATAGTGCACTACATAGTGTGCACACGACTCTAACCCACACTGAGTGTAGTGCACTTACACAATAAAGGGGATAAACATTTGGGATTCGGCCACACAGCTTCAGTTAGACTTACCTCAAGCAGAAAAGGGGTTTAAATACACAGAAATAAACACAATAACGTGCTTTTATGTTTCTCTCAAGCACATCTTTCTGCAACTGAAACACTCATGAATATGGTAATGTGATGATGACCTCGAACGGATAAAGCTGTTCTAGCAAACGGTTTCTCCAACGTTTCCTGAAAGCGTTACCGCCGACTGGGCTTCGTCTTCTCCTTCTGAGTTTAGCGATTTAGCGGTTGGCATCAGGTCTAAATTACCGCCATCTACTGGACTGGAGTGTGGTGCAGAAAAAATACTGAGCACAAGCGCTGTACCTCAAAGGCTGCGTTCCATTCCGATGTTTACTTTACAGAGTGCTCCCTACTTCCTACTTCGTGTGCAGGGAATGTCGGTTAAGGGAACTTCTCTCGTCAAGCTTTCAACGAAATTTTCCTCTACGGACATTTAATATTTATTGGAACAAAAACTGACACCCTTATAAAACATATGCTATTAAAACATGTATAACTTGTAAATAAATAATTGGATTAACTTTTCTCATTCCCCTTTCTGTTGAAGACTCGTTATTCAGTTGTATAATAATAATAATAATAATAATAATAATAATAATAATAATTAATAATGATTATGATGATGAAAGAAGAGATACAAAAAAAAGAGACTGTTCCTGCATTGAAATGGTTTTCACTTCACAGGTGTGCCTTATCAGGGTTAATTAGTGAAATGTCTTGCTTTATCAATGGGGTTGGGACCATCAGTTGTGTTGTGCAGAAGTCAGGTTACTACACAGTCGACAGCCCTATTGGACAACTGTTAAAATTCATATTATGGCAATAACCAATCATCTAACTAAAGAAAAACGAGTGGCCATCATTACTTTAAGAAATGAAGGTCAGTCAGTCCGGAAAATTGCAAAAAAATTAACTGTGTCCCCAAGTGGAGTCGCAAAAACCATCAAGCGCTACAACGAAACTGGCACACATGAGGACCGACCCAGGAAAGGAAGACCAAGAGTAACCTCTGCTTCTGAAGACAAGTTCATCCGAGTCACCAGCCTCAGAAATCGCAAGTTATCAGCAGCTCAGATCAGAGACCAGATAAATGCCACACAGAGTTCTAGCAGCAGACCCATCTCTAGAACAACTGTTAAGAGGAGACTGCGCGAATCAGGCCTTCATGGTCAAATAGCTGCCAGGAAACCACTGCTAAGGAGAGGCAACAAGCAGAAGAGATTTGTTTGGGCCAAGAAACACAAGGAATGGACATTAGACCAGTGGAAATCTGTGCTTTGGTCTGATGAGTCCAAATTTGAGATCTTTGGTTCCAACCGCCGTGTCTTTGTGAGACGCAGAAAAGGTGAACGGATGGATTCCACATGCCTGGTTCCCACTGTGAAGCATGGAGGAGGAGGTGTGATGGTGTGGGGGTGTTTTGCTGGTGACACTGTTGGGGATTTATTCAAAATTGAAGGCACACTGAACCAGCATGGCTACCACAGCATCCTGCAGCGACATGCCATCCCATCCGGTTTGCGTTTAGTTGGACGATCATTTATTTTTCAACAGGACAATGACCCCAAACACACCTCCAGGCTGTGTAAGGGCTATTTGACCAAGAAGGAGAGTGATGGAGTGCTGCGGCAGATGACCTGGCCTCCACAGTCACCGGACCTGAACCCAATCGAGATGGTTTGGGGTGAGCTGGACCGCAGAGTGAAGGCAAAGGGGCCA
>JAOVVB010191241.1:0-11053 GCA_028570985.1 Heterobranchus longifilis | reverse complement strand
TCCTTGGTACAAATGTGGTAGAAAAAAAAACAACAACATTAATTTTAACACCTAAATATCTATTAGTATTTTCTTGAACTGAAACATCATGTTTTTAAAAAGTAAGGGAGACCTATTTAGCCAAACTATCACTTTTAAATCATGTAATTCTAGAGGACTTCTGTAGAGAGAGTGTCCTGCTAATGGCTAAATTCAGCTAAAAATCTGTTGTAGGAAACTCCTTGGTACAAATGTGGTAGAAAAAAAAACAACAACATTAATTTTAACACCTAAATATCTATTAGTATTTTCTTGAGCTAAAACATCATGTTTGTAATGAACTACAGACTCATTTCGTGTTAGCAAACAAAGCGTAGCATTTTAGCTAAAAGACCTGACTAGCTTAGCTACATTAACTACCAGCCATAATCTGGAAAAAAAAAAGCGGTCAGATTGATATTAGCTAAAATGTTATCATCTTATTATTGTAGATTAGCATTAAAAGGAATAGGTATTTAGCTAAACTGTCACTTTTAATTCATGTGATTCTAGAAGACTGCTATGTGTAGTTAAATCATGCTAAAGAATGTTTTAGCTAGCTAAGCAATTCCTTGGTACAAATGTGACTTAGCTATCTAGTGTGAGTTGCTAATTTCTTGGTATACATTGTAGCCGAGAAAAAAAAATCCATATAAGTAAAAGAAAGGTTTTGTCTGTACATTCGTCAGAATTCAGAGAGTTTCATACTTTGAAGGACCTGAAACCAGTCTCAGAAAAATTGTCTGTCTGTCTGTACAGTGTGTCTGTATATCTAAATGTCTGTCCAGCCATTTTTATCACTGCATCAGGCAAAAAAATCTCTCCCATATATTAAATCAAAATGTTGAGTAAACGGGACGTTTTGAGCGGTTTTCACCAGATTACGTCAGAGCAGCCATTGCTTTTTCGGACAAACACAGCGCTTTTTCTCTTGAGGTGGGCATGGCTATATGCGTCACTCAACAGAGCAAATTAGGCCTTTGGGTCTTTCGGGTCCCTGTGCTTGGTGTGTCTCCTGGGTTCTCTGGTTTCCTCCCACAGTCCAAAAACATGTAGATTAGACTATTTGGCAGGTGTCCCCACAGTCATACAAATGGGAATAAATACAATGGTCACCATTGGCCTCCATGGTCCCTAGTTGGACTATAGAGAGGTTCCTAGATGGGTGGATGGGTTACATTAAAGCTGATTAGCTTGTTTTTAGTTTTAACCTTTTAACTATTTCTACAATAGTTTATTTCTACGGAAGTAAATTATTTTACAAACTCTTTTCACGTCAACAACAGGTACTAACGCTAGTATAATATAATATAATATAATATAATATAATATAATATAATATAATATATTCTTTAATATATTTTATATACATATTATAATTCTTTATATACATATTTATATACATATTATATATATTATAATTACGCACACTCCACTTTGCAGTTATTTATTTGTAAAAAAATGTTTGGAATCATGTATGGTTTTCGTTCCACTTCTCAAGTGTACACCACTTTGTATTGGTCTTTCACGTGGAATTCCAATGAAATTGATTCATGTTTGTGGCTGTAATGTGACAAAATGTGGAAAAGTTCAAGGGGGCCGAATACTTTTGCAAGCCACTGTATAAGCTTTAAAATGTAACAAACAGTGAAATTAAAGCACACGCTGGAAAGCTTGAGTGCATAATAAAAATTAAGCACACACAACACAAGAAATACTTCTTTACAGATGTGGTTTAGGCCAGCGTGACATCTCACTCCGGGGTTTATTACAACATGGGAGTGCATACGCTGGCAAATATTAGCTGCCTATTTTACGCTGTTGGTCCTGCCTAGGTTATTCAGATTATAAAGCAGTTTCACAGGATGTGCAAATGAGGACACTTAATAGATAATAACTAATCAGCCAGATCACTGAATCAGTACATTTAGTCCAAAATCTCGATTTTATGCATCAGGAAGCTGCATCAGCAAATCTGCTGTATAAACCCACACACACACACACACACACACACACACATATGCACCAACCATAAAAGAAAAACATGGTAACCTTTGTGGTAAGGTTATAAGTAAAATCTCAGACCTCAGTCTGGGCGTTTTATCCTGGACAGAATTGGAGTTTTCCAGAAAAGCTGGGTGTAAAACGGGAATACACTCGTTATTAAAAATTAAACTGAAAGTGGCTCCCTTTTCTTCTTTCTACTGTTCTTTTTGGGACCCATGGTGCTATGTCTTCATTAAATCTTGTAAGGAATGCAAAAAAAACCCACAAAAATATGTTTCACTTGGCTTTTCACTGATACAAACAAGTTGTAAGCGGCTCCAGAATGTAAGCGCAATTTTAGCCGCCATTCGGATCGCATTCGGTTTGGTTGCTTGTACTGTATGCCGAGGCAAATTTTTTTGCAAAATTCATATTATAATGTATATACGCTTCAGGAAATGAAAAATAGTATGATGAATATTAGTGTATATTAATATAATATGAATAATATTATAATATATATATCAATATATAGCATACAGCAATACATTTAGTATTAAAATATTAATACAGGTTTTTCTTTTACTGAAGTGTCTATACATTTTTGGCTGAGTCTGTATACAGTTACAGTAACTTCTAATCAGGTGAGCCCAGAGGAGAACCACACAGACATGAGAAGATGTGAGCATTCATACATCTCTGCACAGACAGAAACCTGGGTTCAGGATCAAACCAGGGACCTGGAACTGTTCACATGTATGTTTGTGTGTGTGTGTGTGTGTGTGTGTTAGTTATTGGGATGAATTTTAAAACAGGTACCTGGAGGGGTGAAGGAAGTTAATTGGTAGGTCTTACAGCAGCGTGGGTGGATTGTGTGTGCTGCTAAGATCTGTTGTGTGACCTCTAGTGTGCTCACCTCCCTGGCCTCAGCTTTCCAGCCTCTAAGGCTGCTCTTTCGCTTACATGACTTTCATTTTCAGAAGTTATTCCTTTTAAAAAGAGAAGTAATCAAAAATAATAATATAAGCCCCCAAAAAATTAAAGCAGTATTAAAAAAAAGTTTGTACTTATTTTATATTAGTCTTGATTGTTAAAAAATATAACAGTTTATATAATGTATACATTATATATTTGTAATGTTTGGTTATTTCATTACAAATATTCATCGTAATAATGTTTATGAATTTCATTGTAGAAGTAAATACTGAATATGCTTCAGTGAATTGACCTGATTTAGATGTGTACATCAGTTCAACATCAATGAATTGACTTGCACGTTTTTTTTCCCCCCTTCATATTTAAAACGATTTAATTATGTACAGTATTTCATCAAAGAAGCAACTCCAGATCCTATCACTGCGCCTATGACTTGTACGGTAGGCGCTAGGCATTATGGGTGCATCGCTTGATCCGTCTCTCTTCTTACCCTGATGCACCATTACTTTGGAACAGGTAAAATCTGGATTCATCAGACCACATGACCTTTTTCCAAAGCTTCACACTCAATTCTTTGTGCTCGCCTAGCAAATCAAAGCTTTCTTTCCCAATTAGCCTCACTGATAAATGATTTTCTTAGGGTTACACAGCTGTTTAGTCCCAAACCCTTGAGTTCTCTTTGCATTGTGAGTGCAGAAGTGCTCTTCCTTTCACTATTAATCATGGCTGTGAGTTATGATTTTTACCAAATGTTTGTGTGATCTCTGATCATGATAATTCAAAAATATTTCCCAACCACATTTCTTCCTCGTAGATGATGGTTCACCGTTATCCTTTAAAGTTTTAATGATGCATTGTACAGTTTTTAGCCCAATTCTTGTAGATTCAGTAATCTCTTTAGTTGTTTTGTTTGCTTGATGCAGGACAATAAGTTGACACCTCTGAAACAGAGTAACGTCTTGGCTACGACCACAGGGAGTAAGCCACGACTCAGTATTATTTGTTTTATGTCATGTAAGTTGTAGAAAGCTGTAGACCTGATTTAAGGGTTATGAAGCCTAAACCTAAATGGGTTGTTTCATAGGGCCTAATTTGAAGTGAAGTTGCGGTCATGTGACCGTAAAGCTGCCGAAAAGGGACTTTCACAGCCTTGGTGGTTTTTTAGATTTTCCTGTGCAAAAACCTTAAGCCACCTTTTATTGCTTCATATTAAATGGAATTAAATTGTATCGATTAAAGAAACAGGAGCAAAAGTGCCTAAAGATACAATTTAAAAATTGTTTGTTTACGTAACAACCTCAGCAGCGACCTCATTTCCCCTCTCATTTGTTCCAACCACTCAGAATTCAGCATCATCAGTATACTAATCACTGGCCTGATCATACTGAATGTCATCATCTGCATCTGTTTCTTACTGGTTCAAGTTAAATATTTTTTATGCTTAAATGATCTATAGGTCCATGTGTAGCGAAACAAACAAAAAACATACATTTGAAACTGCTCAGGTACAGTGACTGGACTGATATTGAGAGACACAATATGAAGAAATAAGGGGTGACTCAAGGCTTTTGCACAGTTGTGTAGGTTTATCCTTTGGGGCATTGGTGACTCGGATTGGTTTCTCACCTGCCATCCGGAAGGCCCGGATTCAACTCCCACCCAATGCCGAAACCCCAGCCACTGGATGTAGTGCTGGTACCAAGCCCCGATAAAATGAGAGGGTTGTATCAGGAAGGGCCTCCGACGTGAAAAAAACAATGGAATTAGAATTGTGCACAGATCGGATTGCCCGACCCCTCGACAGGAGCAGCCGAAAGATTAACAACAACTGTAGGTAGAGTAAGTCCCTAACTTGCGAAGGAATTCCGTTCCGAGAGCTCGTCCATAAGTCAAATTTGTTCGTAAGTCCAACAAACATTGTCTAGGTACTAGGATACTAACACTATACTAACTAAATGGGTTATACACAGTAAAAAACTAGCATGTTCCATTATCTAGTCCTTGTTCTTTAGAATCGTGCCGATGGTTAAACGATTCGTGTTAAAAGAACGAGCAATGTCTGTCATCTTTTCACCTCGCTCCATTCTCTCTATTATTTTCGCTTTTGTCTCCATCGTTATTGCTTGGCGCTTTTTAGCAGTACCAACTTCATCACTCGCTTTTGGACGTACCAACTTGCACGCTGCACGCACGTGACGATGTGATTTAACTTGTGCGAGTGCATGCTCGTATCTTCGAAAGTTTGTATGTAGGGAACTTTCCTTATGTAGGTATTTCCTTTTCGGTTAATGATGAATTAACCGAAAAGCTTTGGTATGACAGTTATGGTAATTCCATGGAAATGGAAATTCTTTGTCTAGTTTTAACCGCTACTTCTGCACAATAAACTTTATAACTGCGAGTCAGACTTTGGTCTTTGGAATTGTTTCCGTGGCCGTGACAAGCATAAGCATATAACTCTAGTCAACTGTATGTCTGTGACCTTCTTAAGGTAAGTATTTCTAAAACTCGAGCTATGCATGTGTCTCAGGTTTGCAGTAGTGCAGTAAGGTCTATAGGAGCCGTCACTTTTCTTTAAATCTAACAGGCCTCATTAGTAGTAAAACTATTTAAGCAACACACACACACACAAATACACACACATACATTGTTAAAAAAAAAAAAAACGCTGGTGGGTGGTGTGTTGTTGTTTTCTCAGCAGTTTTTCAGGCTTTACACACTGACACAGCTCTCTCTCTCTGTTTGTGATATTTGGTGAGAGAAAGCCTGGTTTCCATGGTGATGCATCTCTCTTTGCTTCCTCTCCTCCTTTTCTCTCTCTCTCTCTCTGTCTGTCTCTCAGGCTCTCCAGCTGGATGTTCGGCAGTTGAACATAAGCCTTTTGAGGACGTTCCGCGAAGGCGTGGCCGCTGCCCTGGACATTTCACCACGACAAGTTCACATCAACCGGCTGAACGTAAGAACACAACGCTGAGCTACACCACTTTCTTTTTTCCTCATCTGATTTTCTACAATTGCACTTTGTCTCTTGTTACTGTTCACCTGTTGCATGCTCACATCCTTGCACTTTGTTCTGGATCCCGTTACACACACACACACTCGTATGTATAATAATGAAACGTACCGTATATGCGTACACTTTGCACTTTGAGCGATGATGGAGCAGGTTTTTATGAATAAGCGCTCGCTCTGCTATTTGCCTGGTTGAACCCGATGCCTTGCAGGAGATGGTATGAAAAATCATGAGTTTACTACCTGATCTGAAAAAAAGTTTCTCATTCATTTATAATTAAGTTTTAATCCCAGTTAATGTTAAATTTTTAAGGAGAACCAATCGAACTAAAGGAATTAGTTATGCTTTAACTTATTCACATTCATATGAGAAAAAAAAACCAACAATATATCTGGAACAAATCGCTCAGGGATCGAATTAGAATTAGAAGCAAAGTTACACATGTCAGTATTATGAAATAACTTTTTATTTTATTTCATAAGGGTGAGTCAAAAATTATCCGCACTCCAATTACGGCGCTTTCCATTCAATCCTACTGTTTTCCCAGTCACGGCTGTGCAGGTGTGCACGTGTTAAATCAGTTTATTTGTAACTGCGGTGCAAGTGATGAGTACCTGGTGCCAAAGAGCATAAACAGAAGTGTTTGGATATCTGCAAAAAAAATTTGTTCTGATACTCTAAGGAAGGTTTCTTAAAGAGAATCATTACCGGTGATGAGACATGGATTCTCCACTACGAGCCTGAGAGTAAACGACAGAGTATGGAACGGAAACATCCTCAATTACCAACCGCGGAAAAAAATTCAAAAGTCAACCATCAGCTGGAAAATTCATCAATGCTTCCAGTTTTCTGGAATTCTCAAGGGCCAGTATTGGCACATTATCAGGAAAAAGGTTCGAGAATCAAAAGCGCTCGTTACAGTGAGACGCTTATCGAAGAGCTGAAGAATAAATTTTGGATTAACCCCTGAAAGCAGACCTACGAGTACGAAGATGCACTTCTGCTGAAGAAGTGAAGACAGCGGTGCATTCGTGGCTCGAAGCTCAGTTTAAAACATTTTTTAATTAGCGAATACGAAAGCGTGTGGACAGATGGACGAAATGCATTGAAAAACAGGAGATTATGTCGAAAAAATGTGTTAAAAAAAAAGTTTTTTTTAGATAATTTTTGACTCACTCTTGTGTATATTTATCCTTTTTTCTTTTCTTTCATCTTCATGTATCTTTATATTTTTCCATACATGCTGATGTTTTATTTCTGTTTGTCATATTTCTAAGTCCACTTATGATGCGATGACACATTTACATAAAATGACACACTTAATAACCATTAGTTTATAAGCCTCACACACACACACACACACACCACTGTTCTTCCTGTGATAGTTTTTTAAAAATAATATAACGTCCTAATTTCTGACATTTTTTACTTTTCAGTTTTAGCAGTACTGTATTTGTTTCATGGTGTAATGTCAATGTGAGTGCCATATGTCTTTTTTACATAATGAATTTTACACTTTTGCTAGCCATTAGTTTGAGCTTTTTTTATTCTTTAGACGGCACGTATTAATCGAATGTCGCTGACATTTAGGGTGACATTTGGCTCCTGAAAACGTGCTGACAGAAATACAAGTGATGAGGCACAAAAAAAACACAAATGCAAGAAAATGGAGTGTGACGATGCTCGCGCTCCGTGTCGTTTCAAGCATTAGTCATGAAGCATAACGTACAATAGAAACCCGATAGTGATGAATAATGCACAAATACACATACACACACACACATTCCTTTTTTTATTTTATTTCAGCCATGCTCTGTATTTTTGGTTTAGTTCCTATTCATATTAGATCAGTTTTCTGGTGAAAGTCCTGTTTTTTGATTGGCTCCTTATGATTTTTTTAAATTTTTTTTAGGAGCAACAAAATGGCATTGAGTTGTATGTGTCATCGGACAGGACCGGCGCGTCGGAGCCGGTGTCCTCAGACGAAGTGATCCGCTCGCTCGACATCAACACTCTGCACAGCAGCCTCGGTCCTTTCGGCATCACCCGGGTCTCGGCTGAGGTCTGTCTCTGGGATTTTCACTCGTCTTTACGCCACCGCCTGGTTTGCTTAAAAAGAATTGCTTAATTTGAAGACTAGCGTTAGTACCCGTCGTTGCTTTAATGTTATCAGTGATATTATTATTTCAGGTTGAAGCTCACATACTGTCTGCCTGTTTTTCTGTACGGCAGAACTCTAATTTATTAATACAAAGCAATCAAATTTGGTGGGTTGAGTATCTTAGGCCTTGTTTACACTAAGTTGTATTTCTTTCATCATCAGTTAAATACACATCGGAGAGTGAATCACAGATGAGAAATTGAAAAAGTAGATCAGATAAAGATGAAGTTTTGTCTTGAATCAACTCCAGCGTTAAACCACTAAATATCTATTGGTGCAGGTGTTTGTTTACATTGAGCAAGTAGCTTGGCACATAATCTGGCACATAACTGTTCGTAACATTGCTTTTATTCAACATTGCAGTGCAGTGCAGGTTTAACTTCTGGCAGATCTCTAAGTACTGCAAAAGTTTCATAAAATTCTGTCCAGCGGTTGATTTAGGACACGCCCACAGTTTGACGCAAGCGCAGTACACTATAAAAACTTGAGCTGCTCATAACTTCACTTATACTCAACATTTTGGTTTCTTATATTTATGGCGCCGGTTAAACTTCAGGCAAATACCTAAGGAGCTGCAAAGTTTCATAAAATTTTGTCCAGACAGTTTTGCATGATGTAACAAAATCTGTCTGGACGGACATACAGACATACAGACTGGTTTTGGGTCCTCCAATGTATGAAATGCAAAGATATTATTGAAAGAATAAGTTCTGACCAATGTACAGACAAAACCTTTCTTTATTTTTAACATATAGTAGATAAATATAGAAAAAAAAACATTCATTAAAACCGTTTTCTGAAATAATTCTTAGATTTTAGTCTAAAGGTTCACGTTGATAATAATTCATTTTGTAAATCCATCTCCAAGGGCCAAGCAGAAGCGCTTTCTCATGAGCCGACGTGTAAAGTGTCTTCGTAATGGGAACTTTAATGATTTAAATGAAACAATTAGTAACCCTTCAGATGAACGTGGAGTCTCTTTAAGCACCCTTGAGAGAAAAAGGTGTTGCTTCAATGGTATCATTTAGCAATTAACATCACAGACCCTGCCGCTCTCTGCTTCATTCTGACACCCTCAAATGTCACCTTATTTAATTCACAATGAAATATGATGTTGGGTAAGTTAAAATAGTTTACATACACCTACATAAATCAAAGTGAAATACTGATCGTTTCTATTAAAAGAGCAATTCACAAATGAAACATTACACTTGATTAGCATTTTAAAAAAAATAATACAATGCCTTGCTTAAGTATCTCCTCTTGCTTCCTTTGTACTGTCAAAACTTGTTTGTTTTTTATTGTGACAAAAGTTAATTAAAGAAGAACCAACTACTCTTGTTATTGCATAAGTATTCACCCCCTTTATATATCACCAGCTTTGGCTCCGTTTCCAACCACATCCTGATCCTGATACTTTTATCTATTCATCTTGGAAAACTTAATCAACTACGGTCAGGTTGGATAAAAATCAGATGTTGTAGTGGGCGTTAAGTTATTATTTGAGCCACAACTGTTACTCTTATTACTACTCCTATTTTTAATACTGTTACTCCTACTGTTGCTTGTTACCATTACTCCTATATAGTATATATATATAGTGTTACTATATAGTATATATATGCTATATATACTATATAGTATATACTGTATAGTATGTATATATAGTATTACTACTACCAATATTACTCTTACTTCTATTACTCCTACTATCATAACTACTAATATTACAATTATTACTACTACATCTACTACTATTAGTACTACTTTAACTATCACTAGTTATACTAGTTGTTAGATAAGAGATTTAATGTTTTAGTTTGAAAATTCCTAAAACTAAACTCATTCCAAGGGTGAGCCTTGGGTGGCCATGACCGTCTCACCAGTATAATGTTAATGATTTGTGGTCTTAATGTCATGGCTGATCCTTGTATATTGTACATACAGGGTCGGAAATATATACAAACCCAACTAGATTGTTAATTCTATAGTGGCAAAATTCCTAAAATATCCCTTAATTTGTCGAGCCCAAGGCCTCTCAGCTTCCTGTTAAGTGATGGCGATGGACTCCAACTGGTAGCTACTATGTGCGACATGAAAAGGGTTGTTTGACAGCACTCGGTCTGTCCGACCCATAGTACACTGGAAAAAGTGCAAGGAGCTCTGAGATCTGAGAATGAGGATGGTAAATTTATACATGTGATGAACGTCTCCAGAAGCTGATTCTAAAAATCTAATCGCAGATTCCAAGATCAGTTTTAACGATTGTTCATGCCAAGGTCTGGATGAAAACCCAAACTGTCTCACTCAGCTACGAGGAAGGATTGGTTTAGATCATCAGGAACAAACAAGGCACAGGCCTGCCATGAACCGGAAGCTGCTGGAACACAAGTGTCAATGTCTACACTAAAGTCAAGCCAGTTTTACATCACCATGGACAGATAGGGTGTCCTCCAAGAAGAAAAGCCCCTGCTCCAAAACCTTCAAGCTCAAGTCAAGTTTTCTAGAAAATTCTGACCATATGGATAAAGAAAAAGCCTTCTGGAGGAAAGCTTGTACCACAGGAATGTCTGCAGGAGTAAACTTGAGGTGTTCAACCACAAGAACCCTGCACCAGCTGTTAAGCATTGCGGTGGAGGTGGTAATAGGGTCATGCTCTAGGGCTGTTTTGCTGCCTCTAGAGCTGGTGCATTAAAACAATGTAGAAGCTCAGAATTCTTCAGTATGACCCCGAGTCATCCCATATACAGTGAAACCAAAATGAAGGTCCCAACGGAACAACATCCCGAAACACACAAAAGTTATATAAGCTTATAAGTTTAGTCTTTATTTATCACTGCACAGTGTTGTTGGTCTTTCGGTTGCTCCCGGCAAGGGGTCGCCACAGCGGAATATCCAGTCCGCACTACAACTTGGCACAGGTTTTACGCCGGATGCCC
>JAOVVB010191221.1:0-11054 GCA_028570985.1 Heterobranchus longifilis | reverse complement strand
ATTAAACCTTTTACTGAATAAACAACATTTGAAAAAGCTGCATAATTAACAGTTATAGATGCTTTTATTTATTTATTTATTTATTTATTTTTTGGGGGGGGGGTGGTAGTTGTTGGGGGACAGGGGCGTAGCACAAAATTCTAGACTCTAGATCTTTGTGGGCCCTGTATACTCAGCCCCCCACCCCATTTTCAAAAAATATCATCATCTTTTAGCCTACATGACCTTAATCATACATGTTGAGCATTTATATGCATGCAGATTCTCATTATAAAATGGTAACATTAAACATCACAGATAGAAGCATTGTTTTAATTCACATGTTTACAAAGTGATTGTGCCTACAGCACCATTAGATAAGGTTTTAAGACTTTATTATACTTTATTTTTTACATGGTTTCATGTTGCATTCAGCTGACTTCAACCACGTTGAAAAGAATAAGTCATTCTTTACTTCATGCTGATGCTCCTCCGTTTTTTCAAAATGGCCTTAATTCACCTTAAGCAGAAGGCCAATTAACTTATAGCCTCTTCTGCCAAGTCATTACGCTTTTATATGGTTTGTGTGCAATTCCTCATCGTAAACCTTAATGGCATTGGTATGGCCCGACTATGAGAATGAAGCAAGCCATTAATATTAATGATTTAAATACTGGAGTGGACACAATGTTGTTGCTGTTTTTTTAAACGTCACCCAATCAGAGGTAACCTCGAGACTGTTGACAAACAGCCAATGTTTGTTGCTAAGGTGTGGAGGATGTTTGTAGCACTAATAATTAGTTTGGACAATCAAAGCGGTGGATATAATTCTTTGTTTATGGCAAGGTATAGCTGCAATCTGTGTTGAGTATGAGGAGCTGGCAGTAAGATAGATACTTGAAAATACAATCGCCTAATCTTCTAATGTACCTCAGCGCTTTGATGCAGTTGAAGGTGTTTGCAGGCGGGACAAGGGTTGGACATTACCTCACTCTGAATGCTTTCTGGGGGGAGAAACGAGCGAGTAATTAGCTGATTAGAGGCCCGTCAGAGCAGCTCAGTCTCCAGCCAATCCCAGCTCACACCGGCCTGCAGGCAGGGGTGGAGGAGAAGACTCGTGTCTCTTTGTGAAGTTAGTGTTGAGCATCAGGACGGACGCAATGTTGCAGAGTGACATGTGCAGGTGCAATTCAAGGAAATAGATGGAGAGATGCACGTCAGTAGTTTCTGTTTTTAGTCGTTAAGATACAAGTTGATAATGTATTAATGCTTGTTTTTAAATATTATATAACTTGTGCTGATCGGTCCAGTCTGAACCTTTTATGAAAACAAGGAGAACATATGAGTTTGTGACTGCGGAGGCTCCGCTGTCTGCGCGCTGACGCACGGCACAGGTGGTGCGCACCCGCCAAGCTTGACACGTTTTAAGACTCCGCAGTCCTCCTGAGTGAAGCCGTCATGGAGAAATCGAAAAACTTCAGAATTGACGCCCTGCTCGCCGATGAGACCAACCGTGTGAGCCGAGACCTCTCCCCCGGTCTGAGCAGCGACAGCCCCGCGGGCAGCCCGGTGTCCTGCCGCCGCGCGGACACCCCGTCTCCGCGGGCCGCACAACTCCAAGGAATAATCCACAAACCTGGTGTCCTAAATCTCCCGCATCCAGGACTCGCTTCAATTCCCGGCATGTATCCCGCACCCATGTACCCGTTATCCGCGTTGGGTGGCCAGCACCCCGCGTTCGCATACACCGGCTTCACACAGCTAACACAGACCTACCCGGAGCACCTGAAGGCGGCTGCCATGGCGGGGTCTCTGCCCCTGGAGCACTGGATCCGCGCCGGGATCATGATGCCACGACTGCCAGATTACAGCAGTGAGTATGCCATCTAATAAGATTATTTATATAGGTCCGAAATATCAAGACTTTAAAACTCAAAATTATCCAGACACAAATCTGTGTCACTCATGAGCCGTTTTCTGTTATCAGTTTTTACAGTTTTTAATCAGCTGTGACCTCTGAAGAGCCGCCGTGGAGCTGTAAACTCATTGAACACAAACACTGACTGTCAAATGAAAATGAGTTAATTTTTTACTAAACTCGACTTATGTTCTAGTTAGATTAGTAGGCCTATTATTATAACATTATCCTAATATATGCAATTATTATAATGGATATAATAGGTGTCGTTTTTTGATTTTGCTTATTTTATTGTTTATCTTTTTTACATTTTCAGAATAATTAAACCCACCGATTTCGTAGGCTATTTAAATTACATCACTGATAGCAAGTCAGCTACAGATGATTTATCCTTCTGTGCTTCAGAGTTTTTGAATAAAAAAATAAAATATAATTTCGAATGGTGTTTAAGATCAGAAACATTGTTTTTCTTTATTCAAGCTGAAACAGCTCACTGTCCTGAATTAATTTCACAGCCTGCATGATTATAATTTACAACCTATTTTTGTTTTCCAAGCCATGCTTTGTGTAATATTTCATTCAAGTTAATGCCGGAGATCCTCATATATTTAGTGTTAATAACAGCCACACCTCGTCCCATACACTGGCCTCGGTTTACTGCTTATCTGTGTGTCATGTTTTAATTTTGGCCCATTTATTTCTCTATAAACGCCAACCAGATGAAAATTGTCTTTGTGTGACGAAGAAACTATAAACAAACACCTAAAACGTTCTGTAGTTCATCAATAAAATCCCCAAAGCCTTCATTGAATTTTCATTAAGTTAATGGCATGCCTGTGTTTTTATGGCCTCTGCGCCCGCTTCTGCCGTGTCCCCCCGTCAACAATAAACTGGAGTAAAGCTATTATAGTTAATGATGGCGAGAGAGTGCGGGCATATGTGCGCCTGTTCCCACCCACAAAATTATATTGAACTTCCTATGTCCTTGGTATTATATAAATAAGACTGGTGGCACTTACTGACAAAATATTTCATTTATAAGACTAATCTTTCAAAATAAGTTTGAGTTGAATTATCACAACAAAAATATGGAGACATTGTGTGTTAAACATAAAAAAAGATTGAATCCATGAATTTGAAATGAGAAACAAGCTGTCATAAAACCATAATAAATGTAAACACATGAAGCCCCAGATTGATAACTTTGCTCTTCCTCCTCCTCCACAGCGGGCCCTCAGTCTGGTCTGCTGGGGAAGTGCCGGAGGCCCCGCACCGCCTTCACCAGTCAGCAGCTGCTGGAGCTGGAAAACCAGTTTAAACTCAACAAATATCTGTCCCGACCCAAACGCTTCGAGGTGGCCACCTCGCTCATGCTGACTGAAACGCAGGTAAGGACACACCAGTTTACTTCACCAGCCAACAGGTTAATTTCAAGGTTAAAACAAAAATCACAGAGATGAAAAAGAGGCGAGAACTCATCACCAATGACTCCAAAATGCTCCAAAACAAATGTTTGCTCAACATAGGCCTGCTATTCTTGTTCAGATTTCATCCAGTTTCAAATTGAATACAGCCGCAGCCACAGCACACTCATCCATTTTAAGAGTAGGCACATTATTTGGATGCCTCATGTATAATAGACTTTTAATGTATTTAATTTTATTATTTATTTTCTATTTAACCAGTAAAGCCTCACTGAAATCAGAAATTTCTTTTCAACAGTGTACTAGCCGAGACAATGAGTTACAAACAACATAAAATATGCTACAAAATCAGTATTAAACAGAAATGTGATGATACAATCATGAATAACATTTCCAATAATAATGTCAAATATTTCATCCTAAAACAAAACAAACCTGAGCTGTCTAAATTAGCAAAAACAATCCATTAGTGGCAGTGTGTTTGTAGTGTCACTGTGAAATGTTAAATTAAAATACACCTTAATTCTTGAAGACGGTCATTAATTAATCAGCAAATTGACTGACATGCTAATGGATTTAACAAAGAGGACTTTATTTGAAATAAATGATGAAACAAGTCATGTAGAGATGCAGATTGTGCAAAAGACACATTATTGTATGTCTCTTCATGTTGTTTCATCGTTGTGGTGATATCGACCATCGTGATGCATTTTGATTTCTATGCATTTTACGTGTAAGATTTAAATTAAGTTTTATGTTTCTATTTTCATTGCATATTCCTTCATAATTCTTTTAGTGTTGATGAGTTATAATTACAGTACATTTGATCATATTTAGTGACATATTTCAAGTATTTAAAGGTAGTAAATACTATTGGTACTATATGGTATTTCATTCGTTTAAAGGTAGGGTGGTACTTTTTTGAATTACCAATAATTTTTTAGTTGTATTGGAAGTTCTGCAGAAACTTAGAAATGGTATTTTGCTCTTAAAAGTGAATATTAAGGTCTACTGTTTTATTCAGCATTATTAAAGGCAAGTCAAGTTTATTTATACAGCCCAGAATTAATTGCCAAAGCTTTACAATCGGAAGAGCTTTGGCAAAACTGGAAAAAATGTAGAAACCTCAGGGAGCGCAACAGAGGAGCGACCCCTCGTCCAGGACTGGCATAAAGAGAAGATGTTTTTATAAGTCAAAGCATATGGGTAGCTTTTAGAATTACTGATGTATTAACAAAAAATTATGTAAATCTGTTCAGACAAACTCTGGACTACTTTCTAAACGTGACCACCTTGTGAACACATTTTTTCTTTGCTCCGTCATCTCTCGGCAGGTCAAGATCTGGTTCCAAAATCGTAGGATGAAGTGGAAACGCAGCCGGAAGGCGAAGGAGCAGGCCACTGCCTCTGCTCCGTCTGAGACGCAGCGACTACGCGGCGGAGGAAAAACAGCCGCCGACAAGTCTGATGAGAGCAGACGAGCCGCGACTCCAGAGGACAGAGGGATAGATCTCGATCTGGAGGATGGAGAAGAGGAGGAAGAGGAGGACGAGGAGGAAGAGGAGGAGGAAGAAGAAGAGGAGGAAGCCCAGCATGGTTTTCCTGTTGGGATGCCACGATCCACGGACTTCTTGCAGCGCAGCACCGACGTCGGCTACAATCCCCACAGCCCTTTCTCTGACGAGGAGCTGGACGGGGTGCAAGTCGGAGGAGGTGACCGGAAGATCGGTGCGGGACTGTGAACGGACACCCGGGAAACACGGGTTTGATTTCCTGAGTGTTACAGAGACATTACACGTGACACGTCTGTGTTTGTGGTCAGTAGAGAAGACGATTTCCAAACACACACAAATGACACAAATATACTGTATAAACTGTGAATAAAATCATCTCTAAGTACTGTACATTTCGTAGCATGCCGAGAAAAAAAGGTGCTCATTTCTTTCCTAAATTCAGCTGTTTTCACCTGTTTATCACCTTCTGCTCACCTTGTCTTTGCTCCATCTGACAGCCGGAGCTCCACCCAGTGAACACACATGACTACACGACTGAAGGATGCAAAGTGAGACAAGTGAACTGACGTGCGCTCAGACAGCGTGAGAATGTACAGTAAGCCTCCACTGCATCGTGAAGACAAAAAAACAAGCTGTGTGATGCTGTGACTGAAGAAACAATACAAGCTGAGAAACATCTGCTGCTCCAGATGTGTTTTTGGGGGCAAATACTTTGCAGAAACATCCCATGTATGACATTTACTTTTGTGCATTTTATGTGTAAATATTGATGTTTTTGTTTTGTTCTTGACGATGTTCACGAATTTGTTCTTGTCACTCACATGTAAATGAACTTAATTTATTTGAATGATTGTAAAGATGAATCATACATGTATTTATCTGAAACTTGTTTGTGGTGTAACTGTGAAATAAAAACAAACGACGGCAAAAAAATAAATTTTAAAAAGGAATGAATAACGGTAAATGAACTGTGTTTCATAACGACCAATCAAAACGCTTTACAACACAAGCCAGCATTCACACACCAACGCATTCTCATAAACGGGTCGTATAATGAATACGAAAATGTATGCACGACAGTTTATAGATATAATACGTGTTATGTTTTAAATACGTGTGCTGGTTGCGTGATACACGCGTCATTAATGTCGCGATTAACGTTCTGAAACGGGACTAATTCTGTAAGTTTAGGCGACAAAGTGACTCAGAAATAACTTTCCAAATACCTACTTCTGTGTTCTGTAAATACATGCGATGGTCACATGATACACTCCGGTCTCCTGGGTGAAAGTCCTGTGTGTGATTGAGCACAATTTGAGGTTCAGTACCTTGCCCATGGACACTTCGACATGTATGCAGGGACCAGGGATCGAACCACCGACCTTCGAGTTTACAGGGTCCTCGTGAGGAGGCCCACAAAGATACTAGTATGAATAGCTGTGGGTGCGGGGAGTGGCCCATATGCTTTGGGTCCAGAATTTTGTGCTACGCCCCTGGCCATGACAATAACTTCATCATGGGAACAGCATAATGTGCAGCCACTAATGAGACATTAAATCAATGCCGACTGTCCCCAAGGTCAAAGTTGAATGACACGCTGTTCCTGAAATGTGTCTATAATTATAAGATGAAGCAGAAAAGAACAAACAAGACTAAGAGTCTACATACTGCGGTGTTTTGAGCTGCTAACATGCTAATGTTTAGCAGGTATAATGTTTCATGTTCACCGTCTTGCATGTTAGCGTGCTATCATTTGCTAATTAGTGCAAAATGCAAAGTACAGCTGAGGCTGGTGGAAATGTCTTTAGTTTTGCAGGAATTTGGTCATAAACCGAAGACGTTTTTGTTTGATGAAGCAAAACGAAAAGTCAGGGGATCACCAACGTGATTATAGTTCATCCTGAAGGACACATGAATGTGTGTACCAACCAGTGTTGGGTAACGTTACTATTAAAGTAACTTGTTACATTAAAAGATTACTGCTATTAAAAAGTAATCTGTTATATTACAGCGTTACTTACTGAGAAAAGTAAACCGTTAGAGTACTTTTGCATTACAAAAATGAAAACAGAGGATGTGCAGCCTACTGTTGTCTACTTTTGCATGTATTGCTGTCCTCTCTGCCATCTCGCTGCTATCTGAGCTACACAGCTTGTAGCTAATATTACCCTCCAAGGAAAGAAACAGAAACAAGGTGAATGTGCCGATGATTTTACTTTTTGTGGCAATAAAAGGAAAAGGGAAACATGGTAAAGTTGTAAAAGTAAAGGATTGCTTATTTGAAAATTTAACTAAATAATGGATTACTTAAATGTCGAAACTAACTCGTTACATTACTCGTTAAAACAAAAAAGTAATTTGAGCACTCTAATGCGTTAGTTTGTACAGTATTACGCCCAACACTGCTACCAACTGGTTGGCAGTGCATCCAGTTGAAGAGTAATTTCACTTAAAATCACAAATGTCAGCCTGCTGCTGATGCTAGAGGAAAAGTCAGAGGATCACAAAGTCATAGGATTCATCCTCTGGGGACCATGAATGTCTGACTATTTCATGGCAATCCATTGAATAGTTGTTGAGATATTTGAGTCTGGGTCTAAGTGGCGGACTAACTTCTTCCATCAAAAACTTGCGTTAAAACAAACTTGTCACTTCTGATCAAAAGAAAGAAACACCACAAAGGTCTATACTTAATTCTCACTCAGGAAAATGCTCCATGTTTTGATCAACAATCCAACATATTGGAGAAGAAAAACGTTTTCTGCTCACATCTCCTTCATCTCCTCCGTTCGTTCACAGCGCTGCCTCTGGTATAAAAAGCAGTTCTCAGTTTGAATTTATTACACAGGCTCTCAGATATTAATTACTTGGTGGGGTTTACTGATAGCCAAATAATTAAGTTAATGAAGAGGAAGTAAAGCAATCAAAAACCTGATGGTGATGTCACACAGGCCCATTTTAATTTCCAAGAGCAACAGCATGATGAGTGTGTGTAACTGCGGCGGGGCGTTTTAATGGCCACCCGTTGTGATTAAAGAGCAGACTGGAGGACATGCAGTATGGTGTCATTTAGCCCCTTCTCAGACCACAGTCACATGTTTATATAGTGATTAAATGCATTAACTGTCCGGACACACACTCACACCCCTCTTGTGAAAAAAACCCCCAAAGCTGTGCAATGATTGGAAGTGCCTTTAAACACTGATGGGACTTTTAGCAGAGATGTTGTTGTGGTTATCATGTATTCTGCTCAGAAACAATAAGGAACAGAGTCTCAAGATCATGTATATTTCACTTTTTCACAACAATCATCTTTATTCACTACATGTCATCAACTATCTTAGACTTTATTCAGGATGTATGGATCCACTTTTGTATGGATTCCACATTTAACAGGTTTATTGTGAATGCAGCTATCAGATTTTGTTTGTTTGATTGTCCCGCAGACAATAATTACAGCTGAATGAATTTTTAAATATGTATTGGTATGAAAGTAATATATGAGAGAGCTTTACTGGATTAGTGGTTTAGTAGTTTTGTGGCTCTATTATCTCAAGGTTTGGGCAAATACAGTCATTTGAATATAATTGCATTTTATATGCAAAATCATCCACTTACATTAATGACTATGTATCACTAACATTTCATTTTTATTTGTATTTTATTTGTATGTTTTCCCATGTAATCAATATTATACAGTTCATGAGCAAAGACATTTTTTTGTAGCCAAAGATCACAAATTTGTGAGGATCATATCCTGTGACCTAAACAGGGAGTTTCAGCTGTACTGCTAATGCAAATATTGGTATCATACTTAATGTAATGCTTTATTTTGATAACTGTTACCAAACATGGTGCCACAAAATAGTAGGCCTATTTATTTAGATATGGTCACAAACTTTGATAAGTGTAGTTTTGGTTGAAATGTGTGACCCGACAGATTGTGTGACACAAAAGCATCAAGTATAAGACTAAAGTCTGTTATGGAGTCACACTTTTTTCTTAACAACAATCAAAATGTGTGTTTAAGGACTATGGGGGTACCATGTTTGGTAACAAAATAAAGCATGTAATTAAGTGTGATAATTAAAAAAAAAAAAAGGTTTTCAGTGTCAATACAGCTGAAATTTGCATTCACCCATCGATTAAAAAAAAGGAAGAAATCTCAGATAGAGCAACACAAATGCTCTGGAGTAACTTTGTTTAAGCATGCAGTATGTGACTGTATATCTTTAACTAACCTGGTTAAGACTCATCACTAATTGATAGTTAAACCCATGCAGCAGCATCAAATAACCTGTTAAATTCCCCAAATGAACTTCCAGTTAGCCTACTTGTTTGACTTAAAGGACTTCAGAGGAGTTTTCATTGAACTTTTTAGACTTGATTTAATGAGGCTGGATAGAATACACAACAAGCCTGCAGACTGAACCTCTATCAAACTGCAGCTTTTAATTTGGCTGATGAAAAATCATGCGAATCAATAGGAGCTCATTTAGTTGTGTGACTTGTCAGCTGCATGACAAATGCTATTTGGCCTGTTTTACGACACAGGCCCCTCTGACACAGTACAAAAAATCACAGCTAATTGATAAGGCAGTGCAGCAATATATGGAGGTCATTGATTCCGTTTCTCTTCTAATTTAATCTGAATACACCAGTCATGTTGATTAAAAATTCCCTGCGTAAATTACAGTTACTGCTGATAATGCTGTCAGTTTTCTCAGCAGCCAGCCTGACTAAAGTGCTGACGGCCTTCCTGCCTCTTTTTTTTTTTTTTTTTTTTTAACTAATAATACATAGTGAAGCCTGTGTCTTTCTATAAAAATGTTTCACTGTCTATTGAATCACTCAACTCGCCCCTGAGATGTCAGCTCGGCCCCTCAAACACTGAGCTGTTACCAGAAACTCACATTTTCATAGTTAGACAAATAAATCGGCCTCTTTTTTTTTTTTTTTGCTTTGTTGGATTATAAATCAGGGAGCCCTTAAAAATATTTACACCCTGTAGTTTAATCAATCAGCAAAATGTCGGCCTCATTACGTAAATATGAACAGATTGTGCGATCTTTTAACGTAATCACACGTATTGGTGCAGGTTTCCTCGGGCCCTGTCCTGTCACTTAACTAATGGGCGCGTGAAGGAGTGAGTGACGGTGCCTAATAAATTCACATCTGTCCGACTTAAAACGCTGTTCCAAAGCAGGAAAAATGCACCGTTTTTTTTGCCAATAAAGTTTATTGAAAAGGCGTGGCATGTATTCATGAGCGTCATTTATTGTTGCAGGAAATGTTACAGGTGCTTTACCAATTATAGTGGACTAGTGATGATGCTCGTGGTCCTCCCTGGTGTCAATGTAACCTTCAATACTGCTGATCAGCAAAAATATTTAACCTGCATCAAACAAAAGACAACAATAAAACTGTAGTCTGTAGGTATGTAGGACTATTATTTTATTGTAAATCAATTTAATCTAAAAAATAAAGAATGCATAGTCTTCTGTTCTGGTTTCTTTTAAAAGTTTTATTTATCTTGAGATTTTTTTCATAAAGAGCACGCAAGATAATCAGATAATAATTTTAAAAATATAACATGCACAAATCTTCTCTCTTAAATTCAAGTTCTTTGTTTATCATATGCACAACAATTACAGTGAAGCGGCAATGAAAATCTTAAGTCTCAGGCTCCCTCCGACAATGCTCATTAAATATGTATGTTAAAAAAAGAAGAGGGAGATCATGCAAGTAAAGACAAAATGAGAATTTAAACATAAAATAGTGCAAGTTAAAATAAGGTAATATATAGGCTAAAATAAAGTAGATCTGGGGGGAAAAAATGAAGTTGTGCAGTGACTCAAAACAAAAGTTCAAACACAGCGCTACATACATCTCAGTCGTCAATAACGTTTACCATAAGATGCGGATTATATGTGGAGAAATATCATTGATCTAAAATAGAAAACTGTCATCTTGCAGACATGTGCATCAACGAGGTCCATGTCTGCCATCTTGTGGAAAAATAAAAGAAGACACTTCTCCTGACTGAATGCTTGTGCAAGTAATACCGCAGTCAAGCTGATGATATGTCATGGAGGCTATCCTCAAAAATAGGTGGTTTCTGCAGCTTTTAGCTTTTATGAAGCTTCTTCAAATATAAAGAAATAAATATAACTGCTGCAAAATAGTAGGCTAATAATTCCAATTTTCTCAGAATGGAAT
>JAOVVB010191210.1:0-11054 GCA_028570985.1 Heterobranchus longifilis | reverse complement strand
CCCCCCCCCCCCCCCCCTCCTTCCCATTTATACGAAGGGCAGGTTCAGGGGGTCACCAATTACTCAGAGAAGGCTGAGAAAGTTGTATGGGCTCTGCCCTCGGGGCTGCCATGTTGCATTATCATCAGGCAGATTGCAGGTACGCAGCAGCCACTGGCTGCCGGCACAACAACCGCAACCTCAGCCCCAGCACCGGACCGTATAGACTCCGCTAGGTTCAAACCCTGCTCATGCCTGAGCGGCTGGCTGGCTCCGAGTCAGCCCCCCTCTCTTACTGACCTGCTGGGCAGAACTAATATGTATGTCTAGACTTCCTGGGAACTCCTCTACCTGAGAATACACAGTGCGTGTGCTGATTGTTCAGCTACTTTTTTTATTGATACGTGTATTCTGTACTGTGGCTTGAACATTTTTTTTTTTTTTCACGCCTTGAAGAAATTCTTATAATTGTATTTGGAGATAATGCTTGCAATCCAGACTTTTTGTCGACCATTCAGAAGACGAGGCCACAGCTCTGAAAGAAAAAGAAGAAAGTGCTGTGGTGCATACTGCCAGACAGGCAATCTGCAAGCTATTTTTCTGCATTTCTTTGTGAGAAAGTAACAGATCATCTGACAGATCCTCTGAATGAGCGCAGGGGTGGGACCTTTTGTATTCTTTTAACCCCTTAGCGGTCCTGCAAAATTTGCCCAAAACGCCTATCCAAGGCATACCCAAAGTAAACTGAAAGCTGTTGTTTGGAGTGCATGCATGGTTTTGGTGTCTTTTTGAAATGTGTTTTGGACTAAATATTGTACTGGATTGGATAGTCTGGACCCTTGGCAATGTATGTGGACCGTTTTTGTCGGATTATGTCGATCTGTGGGTTATTTATGAGGCTTCATTGGTGGGTTACCTCAATTTTGTTATTGTTTGTTTATTTGTTAGTTGTTGTTGTTTATTGTACTTGCTGTTGTGTTTGTATCTGGAAATGATTTGCATCAATCTATTCACAAGAGTCTTTCCAAAGATGTGTCGCATGAGTAACCACTCAAACAGCAGTTGTGTAGTTCTAGTGAGCATAGTTCTGCAGAAACAGTCCGAGAGCCCATTCATTTATTATTGAATGAATAAACAAACAGGATATTACATGCTAATTAAGCCCCTTTCCCACTGGCCAAAAACCCCCACTTACGCCCACTAACATCCGACTTTTGTCTTTAGTTGGAAAGGAGTCAGCATTCATTCCCGGGACAAATGACTCTGCAGTCGTCACAGGTCTTTACCCGCTCCAGCTCCGTGATGGAAACCTGGACACCCGGGTGGACACGCTAAGACCAGAAACATGATCCACGCAAGTACGCGGACGCAAATGACAACGCCACAAACGCACGTCTCCGGTGAACATACTGAACGTGCGCTGTTACGCACCAGTGGATGTAACAAACATCAGTCCTCACGGAGGCAATATAGAGCTAATCAGAGTGTTTCCATGACAACAGTAGTAAACAAACATAGCGTCTGTAGATTAACGTGTACTGCTGCACTTTCAGATATGAGAGTGGGATTGATCTTCTCATCTAATTATCGGCAAGAAAGCAAATAAGTGTGTTTCCCAAAATGTCTTGCTATTCCTTTAATTGCCACTTGAAAATCAAACGCAAAAATCTTTTAACGGCATTTACTATGTTGCATTTTCTGAATAACCCAGACAACTTCAGTAATTCTTTAGCCTATAAACAACACCACAATTGGTCTGCCTGCACTGTGTCCACGTTTATTAACATTGCCAGCTACGCAGGATCGTACAATTCACAATGCATGGCTTTATATTAAAAATCAATCTATGATCTGAGGCGATCCTCGCACATATGAACGTGAAAAGTAGTCCAGGATAATTGTACAGGCGGTGTCGAGTAGACTTCAGCACCGTACTAGTGCACTGGCTGTTAAATCACTCTGTACTGACGATGCTCTCTGTGTTAAAGAGATGTGATGGATGGCGAGGATGTTCAGTTTCTCTCTCTTTTTCCTTTCTGCTCTGCCTCCAGGCTGCACACACTCAGCCTTTTCACCACTTTGTTTATCCTGCCTGCCTCAGCCACCTGGGTGCTGCCTCTGCAAAAAAACAAAACAAAACATTTGCAGTGTAGGACTCTTGATTTGAAGAAGTGGAGACCTGATTCACTTATCCTTTCCAAACCCCATCAGAACTGATGATCAGGCTCACAGAGAGGCCCAGCCCAGCGCTGTTCAGGCCCGGGCCAACAGAAGCTGTGCAGCCAGTTGGAGTTTAAATGGCTCCTGAATAGAGAATCCCAGAGTCTGATTCAGTGTGCTCAGCCAAACCCTCTGTAATTGCAAAAACAGCACTTGGTCCACTAATAATGGGTGCGTGTCATCTCCAATCCCCAGTCCGCCTATCTGTCCATGCCACAGAGGCAGCAATTACAGACTCGGGCCTGCCACTGGACGTGCACACAGTGAGACTGTGTGTATGTGTGTGTGGGGGCGGCAGGTTAAGGGGTGCATGAGGAACTGAATGAGGTGTATGTATGCTTCTGTGTGTGTCTGTGAGGACACTGCAAAGGGCAAATGCAGACTAAGCTCCAGTACAGTACTGTGTGAACATGAATTATCCCAAAGTTTGAAACCATTAAGACTTTAATCTGCAGCTGAAAACTCGCAGCTACACAGTAATGACTTGAGTTGCAATCCACTAAATGTAAATGATTAGTTGTCATTCACTTAAATGACCAGCACTGTATTAATGTCTACAAACAGATATCTGCATATGAATGAACGGTGCAAGATGTTGTTAAGTGTCCTGCAGCCTGGTGCACCAGTGAGTTCTGTCTTAAGTTCGGGTGTAAAGTCGACACTAAACCACACGTTGAAACTAGTTAGTTTGATACTAAAGCTGTGCCGATGTTTGGAGATGCAAGCTTCATCTTAGTTACACTGGCGTAAAGTCCAAACTAACCAAAATATTGTCGCAGAAAATGACGTTTTCACTTACTGTGTCCAATCATTGAAAATGACTGTTCTTGATCGAATGTTTATTACCGTTCTCTTTATACATCCATGATTACAGTCTTGTCTCTCTTAACTTCAAACACTTTGCTAGCGATAGCGAACAGGCTAACGGCTAAAATTAGCTGAGGAAGTCTTGGCCTGGATGTATCTGGCTATTTTTTATAAAACAGAGGGCGGCACGGTGGTGCACTGTCGCCTCACAGCAAGAGTGAGGGGTTCTGGGGGGTTCTGGGTTCGAACCTGGCTTGGGGCCCTTCTGTGTGGAGTTTGCATGTTCGGTGTTAGCGTTGGTTTTCTCTGGGTTCTCCAGCTTCCTCCCACAGTCCAAAGACATGCAGGTCAGGTTAATTAGTGACTCTAAATTGGCTGTAGGTGTGAATGTGAGCGTGGATGGTTGTCTGTCTCTGTGTGTCAGACCTGTGATTGACTGGCGGCCTGTCCAGGGTGTACCCCGCCTCTCGCCCAATGTCAGCTGGGATTGGCTCCTGCGACCCTGTAGCCTACAGGATAAGGGGTTATAGATGATGGATGGATATTTTTCTCCTCCGTTTAAAAAAAAAAAAAAAAAAAAAATTCCATCCACACGACCTCTGCTTTGATAAATATCTCCATCTACACCAGAACACATAAATACGTCAAAAGCTCACCGGGCCAGTAGGTGCTGAGAAAGGCTACGTCAACGATACATTAAACACCAGAGAAGAAGAATCTGAGCATACAATTAGCTTTAGCTTTAGCTTTGGCGGTAGTAACACAGATAGTAACAGATCAAGCAATAGTAAAACAATAGAAGCTAATTATTTCTTTATCTTTCTGGTACCGGTAAGCGCACATGTGGTTGAGAGGCCAAAATGGAGATAGAAATATCCGTTTACCAAAACATCCAGATACTTGTGGACAAGCCCTAAATCATCATCAGACAGATAGCTGAGTTCTGAGTTTGGTATTGCACAAATAAGCTTCTTGGCTTTTCTAGTTCATGGTCTTGGTTGCTGTATCCTGAGATGACTCATAATAAGATAGAAAAACAAAACAATTCCTACCAGTGATAAAGAAAAATATTGTACCAGTGTGAATCGAAACATCCAAGGGCTTAGAAACATTCATGTATCCATCCATTTCCTCCTTGAATTTGAAACCTCCTTTTTTTTTTGTTGTTTTCTTACTGTCTAACTGAGTGTGATAACTAAGATCTTGTGTGAGCAGCACACAGTTGGACATCTCCCCGAGTCACTTCCTTTACTAAACACTCTCATGGCTACCCATCCATGACTCCTACAATGGCCATCACGAGGATTTACTAAAACATCAACTGAGCTTTCCTGTTACGCTGCTATTGTTTTATTTGATTTTCTCTGCAGAGGCATGACGAACTGGTGTCATGGCAGACAATGGACCAGAGTCAGGGTCTGACCCCAAAACTAATTTGCCAGCTTAAGCTCTTTTAACAAGTGGCAGTTTCACCAGTACTCAGTTTGTTTACCCCTCGTTCTGCTTTCCCTTTATTTGTTGTGATTTTCTTTTTTCTTTTTTTGTGTGCAAAGAGCTGTAAAGGAGGAGGAGGGGAGAAGTGAAGAAAAACAGTTTTTTTTTGTCCTTTGTCTGTTTTCACATACCTTTGTCATATCCTTTCTGGCTTGCGTTTTGGAAACTTGAGATTGAGTCTTAATCTTTATTTGTGTTTTTTCAGTCAAATAATTTGAAACCATTACATTTATGAGATAGAACAATCTAGAGGTGCATGGTTCTCACCATACCAGCAGTGTGTAATCAGTTCCTAAATGAATAACCTTGTTTTCCCTCCTGGATTTCTTTGCTTGTGACTTGTTAAAAGACACTATCTGCTTTTGATTTGGTTGCAGTGTTGTTGCCATAGAAGTGTACCACAACAACCCGTGTCTGGTTTCTGCAGGGGTCAGAGATCAGACCAGAGTAGCCGTGAGCAGCGACAATGCGTGTGAAATTGGACACAGCTCTGCACCATTTGTGTGCGATTACGTCAATTTCCTAGGGCGACTTCTGTCGGCACCTTCTCACAGACAGATAGCTTACACAACGTGGGAATCTGTGATGATTTTAAATAGACATGAGTGTGAATTATTTCTCACTGTTCACGAAGAGACGTTGGTGAGGGTGCTGCTGGCTGACATGTCCGAGGCTTTTGATAGGGTGGGTCATGCCCAGCTGCTGCAACATCTGGCCAACACGGAGCTGTGTCCGAGGCTTTTAGCCTGGCTGCACAGCTACATGACTGAAGGCAGAGGGTAATGGCAAATGGCACTTACAGTCCTTGGTCAGAGGTTACATCTAGGGTTGCAAAGAGGTACATTTTCCATGGAAAGCTAAGCTCGGGAATTTGGGGGATTTTTACCTTTTTTTTTTGCAAGAGTTGGAAACTTTCCATGGTAATTATTGTGAATATATGGGAATTAATGGGAATTAATGGGAATATCAAGGTACCACTCTACCATTTGGTAGAGCAAGTTGTTTTTGGTATTTTTATGTATTTTGATGCGTTTATCATGAAACGACGTCTCAACCGGTAAGTAGAGGCCTATATTTAAAAAAACTGGGGGGTTAGAGTTAGTATACTCACAAACAGATGGAGTCAAAAATGTTATTTTAAAAATGTGTATTAGAAATGGTTGCATGCATATCTGCTTATGAGAATACATTTTTTTTTATATTTATGTCTGTATATGACAAGGCAAATACAGTTAGTATTAATTACCCCAAAAGTTCCAATTTATTCCCGTTAATTCCAATATATTCCAATATATTCCCATGGAAAGTTTCCAACTTTGAATATTCCCAGAACTTTGCAGCCCTAGTTACATCTGGGGTCTACGCTTGGGCGGTATCTATTTTTTCATACCTTCATACCGTCTTGCCATTTTACTGTGGTATACGGTTTATGATGGTATTTGTGTGAAAGA
The DNA here is from genome assembly GCA_028570985.1 of Heterobranchus longifilis. Taxonomy (NCBI): domain Eukaryota; kingdom Metazoa; phylum Chordata; class Actinopteri; order Siluriformes; family Clariidae; genus Heterobranchus; species Heterobranchus longifilis. The sequence continues at coordinate 5,103 of JAOVVB010191210.1, read as the reverse complement.
AAATGTAAAAGATGAGCTGCTGGTGATAAAAAATCATTGTATGATGATGTGTAGCCTACAATGCTAAGTGTCTAATAAGCAGGGCTGCAGCTAATTCAAGGCTAAACTATTAGATAAGAGACGTTATTGTCTTTCATCTGTATACAGTGCAGTACAGTACATAGAAGTGCAGCCCAGTTTATTGTTCAGGGAGTGGACATTTTCTGTGAAAACAGTCTGGAGAGCTGCTCTGCTCTCACACCACCTCCGGAGTCACCCCGACCGGATACCCCTCTACGAGGACCAAAGGCCGAATCCGCGACAGCTCCTACTGCGGTCATCCGAACGAGGAGACAGCGGAGGTGGTGTGAGAGGAAACGTACAGACGAGCCGGTATTAATAGTAGGCTTGTCAACATAAAATCAACATTTAGCACCGTGAAGTGGCCGCTGCCTGCATCACTGCGTGCCGCTCCGTGAGGCTAGTTAGGATTTTATCTCCATCTCCGAAACGCTTCGCAGATATTGACCTCATTGTCAGAGTCTAAAAGAGAGCGACAAACAATAAAACAAGGGTCAATATCGAGAGAAAATGCTGCTAATAGTTTAGCCTTGTGCTAACAGTAGCCACAGGCTCACAGGCTGCGGCTAATTCAACCTCATGTTGATGAATCACAGTCTGTCATCTCTTTTATTTCATTTCATGTAAATTCTGCTTTCATTCAGTTAACTGTGAGCATGAATACAATAAACTCAAACTCAAGACGATATTGCATGTCTATTATATAACACTCGACTTGCAAAGATTCGTAGGGCTGTAATGGTGCACAAAATTCCCAGTTTCATACGTGGATACGAGGTCACGATTCAGTGTGTTGTCGGTAGAGCGGGGACATTTCAATATCAGATTCCTTTACTTTGAAAAATATGAACACTAAACAGTGTCTCATGGGCTGTCCATGCTGTTAAAATAAAAGCACTCAAACATCTGGATATGGTCAGTAAGTAAAATCTAAAAGAGAACAAGGACAGTATGCTTGTATTGGTCCAATTTGAATACATAACTGTGCACAAGAACATGCTGAGAGTCAAGCACTGTGTATTAAATGCCACTCTGAGTCAGACTGAGTTGCAAACAGCACTCCAGTGATGTCGGTCATTTTTTAAAAGAATGATTGAACACTGAGGGGAGAAGGACATTATGTCAGTCTGTCCACCACTGGTAATGGACACACCCAGCGCTACCATCGAGAATGAGTTTGTGTGTTTGATGCAGCTATTTCCTGACATAATGTTACTTATGGTTTAACAACGTCAGCATTCATAGTCTATTTAATGTCACTATACTCTTTATCCATTGTTGCTATAATTTACTCCTCAACAGATGATCTGACTGATACAGGAATAGAGTTTTCTCTTCCTTTTTTGCATCTGCCACATCAGTAATGTTAACTGGTTTAGCTGGAAACGGATGGTTTAGCTAACGGTCAACAGCTGATAGCTGCCAAAGCTTTCTGGGTGGAGTCCTTAGTGGTCCACACCACAAATGCCAAGATATAAACACAGTCCTACTAGTATTGCCTTCGTCAAGTTGTGTCTAACATGTTAGCAAACAGTTTCCTCTTTACACATCCAGCAGACACGGAGCAGATTTATCATCCTATTGTTGTCATATTTAAAGGCACCTGACAAATTTATCTCAAATATTAGTCTTTCTTTAACTCTGTTTTGGTTTTTACCAACTCGGCTTAATGCAGAATCTTGGGGTCGTATAACTAAAACGATGATTTGTAGCTGCAGAGCTGGGCAGTAATTCTGTGGATTCGTGTCTATGAGTGATCCCCTTCACACTACAAGAAGTCAACAGATCCGTTGTTTATTTTCAAAAGAAACGGTGGTTGGTCACAGGCTGCACTAAACCCAGTCATATACCGAATCCAATGGACTGTTTTGCGCAGAAAAAGGACAAATAACCTACATTACAACCCTGGCAGACAGTCTGGCCTTTAACTGCTCTTATGGCTCACATAGCATGGGGGAATTTGCATTGTGTTACTCACGCAAGTTTGATCACTGGATCATATTTGGATAATTTGTGTTTATTCACGTTACCTGCGTGAGATGCGCCGGTGTAGAGCTGTAGGCACCAACAGTGTTTCTTTTCATCATCAACCATGGCCGAAATAAGTTAGTTAGTTAGAAACTTTATTGTCCACAATGTGGAAAATTGTCTTCAGCTTCACCACAATCAACATGATTTACAAGCAAGACAGTAGTAAAAAAAACAATAAAAACACTGGGAGAGCTTGGAGTTGATTCATATGAAATCAAATATGGTTTAATAAGCCTTTTACAAAAAGTAGGCAACATGTAAACATAACACAAATGTGTAAAATCATGGAGGTGTGGGGGTAAGGAGGGCAGTGCAGTTAGCTGTGTATTTAATAATTTAACTGTGCTTGGGACAACTGATTTCTTCTAGACACTTTTGGTGGTTCGTGGTAATCTAAAGTGTCCTGAGGGGATAATTCAGATTATGGATACAGTCGGTGCGTCGGGTCACTTGTTATGTCAAGAGCTTTCTTTTTGGTATTCAGTGCACTGCGTGCCTGTCACGACTGTCACATTTACTGCTGTGTTAACCACTCGACAGTTGACAGTTTCTTTTTACATTTGACATTCAAGCGTCCATACTGTGCGACCATGTTAAAAGACAAGATGCTTTCCATCAGATCAACCACTGTTGCTGCTTTGTACCTGTTGTGGAAGTCCCAGATACGTCGGGAAACCAAACAGTGCCGTGTCTGGGTTAGTAACATCCAGAGGTGCACACAGCTCGGTGAATTTCACCGTCTATAACTGCCACTTCCAGCTCTACTTGTGGTACAGATTTTGTTAATGGTTTAATTGCAAAAAAAAGGATCAAAAGATGACGATTTGTAAAAAGTCTGAATTCATGCTTTGCTCCACAAGACAACAAGCAAACAACTTTTAAAATGCTTGTTTTCTGAATGCAGTTCAGATCGATCAGGGCTGTGCTGTGCAGGAGAATCTCAACACTGACAGGCTTTCGCGACACAGCGCCACACGAATTTGTCGCTCAAGTTGAAGTATTTCACCTCGTGCAAATACGTGAATACTCGTCATCGCCCGTCGTGAATTTGCATCTATTTGCATCTTTGCATTGACTTGGAATGCACTGGCACAAACACAGAAATACACAGTACATGTACACACTAACACAATTAGTTTTCCAAATGTATTCTAGCTGTTTCTCTTGCAATAAAATGCCCCAAAGCCACGTGGCCGCTGAAACAAATATAAAAGCGGAGGATGCAGACATATGGGAAGCTGTATTTTTAGTATTAGTCATTATGATTCAGGGGAGAAGTGAACAGAGTTAATGAAGAGACGAAACAATGTGAAACGACAATGTGATTGTCATGTGTTTCTTTACCAACTAAATTGAGATCAAACGCAAGGTGCATTTGGAAAAAGGCATATAGAGGTAATAATATTTGGCTGTTTACTCAGCTCAGGAGATTATTTTATTTTAGAATCCTTGCAGACATCTGAAATGTCCTCATGGATGTGCAGTCAGAAGAATCACTTAAGGCACATTTTAAATACGTCTGATTCACTGTCTGACTGATGTTAAATTGGGGTGACGAAGTCAAATGCTGGAGTTGAAATGTCATTCAAAATATATGTCAGGACTTGCGGTAAATATGTTCTTACTTAAAGGCATAATAGGTCATGCAGTGTACCTAACTCAGAGATATTTTGTGTTTCTGTCCTTACAGAGAGTGCTCCGAAATGACCTTTGAATCATTCAGGTAAAAACTGTTTTTATTCATTTTTTATCTCTCCCATCTTTTCCTCAACCTCCAGTCCTTTTAGTTTTTGTGGAAAGTAGCGAAGTAAAATGCAATTCAATTAGGAGGTTGTTACCCTGAGGCTTCTGATGTTCCTTCTCTCCCTGCTGCAGCTCAAGTCCATCTCCCTCTCTATTCCTTATGCAAGGTTGAGAAGTAGACCATGCAATATTGTTATTGTTACACATGTCTACTGAACACTACATCCAAGTGGGCTCAGTGGAGAAGAAGAAAAAAAGCCCCTGAAACTGAGACAAATATGCAGTTATGTGGTACTATAAATGAAAGAGAAAGACAGAACAATTAAATTAATACATTAATTGGGATGGCGGGTCAGTGGTAGAGCGTGCACCCCATATACAGAGGCTAAAGCCGTCACTGCAGCGGCCGCAGGTTGCTGCGTCGTCCTCTGTCTCTCTCCCCTTCCTGTCTACCTGCAGCTCTACTGTCAATAAAGGCAAAAAGCCAAAAAAATATCTGTAAAAAAAGAATTAATTAATGAAAGAACTACAGCTTATTCATCTAACTTAATACAGCTAATGTCAAACCAACTTTACCTGATCACTTTACTGAATCAGCATAAATCCCCCGACTTAATTGCCGGATTGGTCGTCCGCCTATACGGATCACACAGACGTGCACGAAGTTCAATTCATACTTATCGCGTCGATCCACACTCCACACTCTTCCAGTTGGTGGCCGTTGTTGGTTGTTATATTCCTTTTGAAGACAAATTATATAAATGTGAGTAACAGCGGATCTCCTCTAACAACCTCTCTTCAAAACAAGTGTCCTTTTTTTTTATGATCGTCTTATTTTCTTGTTTTTTTCTTCTTCTTCTTGGCCAACCAACTAGTGGTGCATACAGAGTAGTTACTGGATGTAACCCCGGTTCTATGAGTCTGTACAGAGACCTCTGCATACAGAAACAACCAGTATTCATTTTAGCTATTTTAGATTTAGTCTTATTCTTAGTCTTTAGAAAAAAATGCTCATTAGTTTTAGTCATATTTTAGTCATTTTATCCTTCATAGTTTTAGTCTAGTTTTAGTCGACGATAACTCAAAACATTTCAGTCCACTTTTAGTCGAAGAAAAGTCATTACTTTTAGTCAAAATGTTTTCTCTCTTTAAAATAATTCAATTAGGCTAATACCGGTATCAGAAGTTGTTGGTTTTTCTAAGTTATCATAAGTTAAAATCATTCAAAGTGGCCTTTAACATAAATAAAACATCATACAAATGATTAAT
>JAOVVB010191199.1:0-11054 GCA_028570985.1 Heterobranchus longifilis | reverse complement strand
GTGTGTGTCTGTGTGTGTGTGTGTGTGTGTGTTTTAAGTGGCAGTTAGTAGTGTGTAGTTCTGTTTAAATGGAGTGCGTGGCCACCCTGGAGCTGTTTATTTTAGATTTACTGTCAGACTGTACCGCATTTTAAAACTGTGTGTGTGTGTGTGTGTGTGTGGTGCTAGAGTAAAATAAAAGGTGTTGTGTGATGAAAGCGGAGTCACTGTGTTCCCACCATGACGGTGATTATTTTCCTGCAGCAGCACACCCGAGTATTTATCTCTCCTACACCACACTGATTTAACAACAAGGTTGTTTCATTTACTAAAGAAACACACACACACACACACACACAGGCATAAAATGTGGAGAAATGCCAGAATGATGGATTGGCGCTGCACAGTGCCACAGAAGTCAGGGGATCGGTGCCTTGCTCGAGGGCACCTCTGCAGTGCCAGGAGGTTAACTGACCCCAGCTACCAGTCTACAGTCTGTCCCTGGTCCATCCCTCTGGTTCCCATACCAAGTCCCTACGGACTGAGCTACTGCCGCCCGAATGAGGTAAGTAAGAGACAAAATTCAATAAAAGTCCATCCATAAACAATAACTTAAATATAAAATAAAAACAGAATACAGACTTAACTAGGACCATACTCTCAAATAACTAATTGCACAGTAACATTATAAGTTCAGGCCGATTTCAACAGTGCAACAAAAGCCTTGTCTCTGTAGATTTACGCGCACGTCATAAGTATGGCTAACTTTAACAAAAGCCTATAGTCTGCACAGGAGCTGATTTTCCTGCTGTGTTTCTACTTGGCATGGCTAAAAAAAGAGAAAGAGTGAGTATACAATATGCTGCAAGAGTTTAAGTTAAGATGACTGCAGCCCATCCTTTGTTCTGGTCCTTCTGTCGTGACCTCATATCCAGGAAGGATGGGCAGGGCTGGCAGCACGGAGAGGGACTCCGAGAGACTGGGAGGCAGAAAGACAGATGATGACTCTTTGAAATACATGTGATGAGGTGAAATTTACTCTGCAGAGATGTTAAAACTTCCCCGACTAAAGCTAAACATAAAATTACCAAAGTGTGACTGAAACAATAAACTTAAACTCAACAAAATCCAGAAATTGCACCAAGAATAATTGAGTCATGGGCATTGTGGACTGGATTTGTACACTATGTGAATATGACTCAAACGCTAAGAATCTTATTGCTTTACTTTACACAGTGCCACACATTTAGCTGCTTGCAATTTTCCCCAAACTAAGCACATATTGTACTCTGTCACAGACCAAATCATTAAATAGTAGATATCTTCCAGTGTCTGTGGTTATTAACCCAGAGGAATGTTTTGTGTGGTTGAATAAACAGCTGTGGTCTGGCATTGGTCCATTAGCATTGTTACAGTCACAATTCTCAGTTATTTCCTGCAGGTCGCACTGTGCCAGCAGCAATGGGAAAATCTCAGGGAAAAAGCCAAATAGTTACTCTGGACCCGCAGCAAATCTGGGACCAATCACAGAGTGGGTCCACGTAAAGGCAGCTGGATTAACAGACCGGGAACATGGTTGGAAAAACCTTGGGTTTTTCAGCAAACTACAGTGATGTGGGGCTCGCATCTGCATTTACATAAACTTTGAGCCAAATATGAAACCATCAGCAAGTACAAACCCATAATATGTGGTCAGAGTGAGTCTATGTCTATGTGTATTCATAGACTACTGAAGAGGAGCATGGGTGGAGGGTTTTCACTTTTGCAGGACCACCCTCACTACTTTGTAGGCAACCACTTCTTTGGTTTAAGCAGGGCTGAATTTTCCTGTCATCTTTGTCAGCAGGACAATAATTAACGCTGTCTATAGCTGCCATTTTCCAGCATCAGGAGCTGCACGTCTCTCCTAAATCATCAATGCACCCCATGTGTGATTTCCTGCTATTATAATGCTATATTATTTAAGTATAAACCTACAAGCTGCAACCCCTCATTTGAAAGTACTGTACAATAAAGTCTCCCAGCCTCACAGCTGGTAAAACCATTCCTCAGGGAAAGTTTCCACTGCTCAACTGCAGCCTGCCTCGGACCTTATGCAGTATACAGTTTCTGGGTGACATTGTCAAGTGGTTGGATTGGTATTCACATGCTTTATTTAAATAAAAGCAGCAATACCACACTGCAGAACTACTCCATTACAAGTAAAAGTTCTACATTAACGTATTATTTGCAAAATGTCCCACTAGAATAAAACATGAAATTGCCCTTTTTTGTTTTTTATACCAGCTTGTGTCGCTGATATTTGTGTGCTATTCCACCAAAATGATAATGTTTTAAATGTGATTCAACTTTTTTGGTTTTCCAGTCCCCTTCCATCAAATTGGGACTTTATGGGGTGATGGGGGAAGGCCTAGTCCTCTACTTTGATCAGACCAGACACCCCACAGACCCCCGCCATCCCTACCCACGGTCCGTCCATCTGGGGTCTCCATCCTCTGGTAAGAACCAAAGAAATTATTGAAATACTTTAATATATTGGAGGAAGCATTGATGGAGGATGTGATGAGTATTTCAGTACATATGCAATATAACAGGAACAGACAAGAGAACATTTATGTGTAAAAAATGAATATGACCCTATAAGAAGCTTTGAAAACAGGATGGTATGTTGGGGGGGTTTGCTCTGAGTAACCACTTAGGCCGCTCTAAACCACAGCAGGGTGTCAATCTGATTACAAAGTCCATCCTTTAATCAGCATCCTCTGAACCTCCATGTGACGGGGGGGCAAACAAAAACGTAGCTTTCTGCTTTGGGGGATTAAAAGAGTATCATAAAAAGTGGTTTGTTTTTAATATAGAGATTAAAGTGATCACTCTTTCGCCAATATTTATGTGCAGAAAGTTTGAGCTGGATGTCAATTCTCAGTACTTTTTGAGTAACAACCACAATGTAGCACCAAGTATCAAAAACTCACGTATTGGAAGCCTCTTATGCTTGGTCACATTTTTAATCTTGTTTACTCATTCTTTAATCTTAAATAATAATTTAAACTGTATTCTCACTATATACTCATCAAACTTTTGTAGATACTTTTTTTTATCTGATTTGTTGTCCCCTGTCAGTAGTATTATTATATATCACATTATTCAATTATTATTACTTATACATTGACATATAAGCAGCAGTTTAACATTGCAGCTGGTCATGGTGGAGCTATAACTAGTACTACTTTATATACAGTTGGATATTTTAATCTATAACAATGTATCATATTTTATAGGACGAACATATGTTTTGTTTGTAAAATCTTAGCCTGCAAAGTAAACAATATTTACAGTTGTCAAGTAAATGAAGTACAAAGTGCAATATTTGCCACTGAAATGCACTTGAGTAAATTTACATAGTTACTGATTTATTTTTTATTTTTTGTAAAGAGCTTTGTGCAGGATCTGCTTGCTGTCTGTAGATATAGATATAAAGCATTTAACTAATTTCCCATGACTCAGGAGATGAACATAACAGGATATTCATTATTAATCATAATGCAATATAAAAGCAGTGCGCACTTACAAGTGCCCGCATGTATAGAGTATTCTAAGAACATTCATAATTGATTGTGATGTGGTTTGTGTGACTGGTAGCCTCTCATTCAATGCAGAGAACTAATGGTTAAATCAGAATGGCCGGATAGAATAAAGATAAGGGCCCTGTGCTTTATAAGCACATTACAAAATCTATTTGGCCGGCATCAGTGTTCAGGGTTTGCCTTGTTCAAGCTCTCAACCCTTCATTAGAGTGCAGGAGCTGGGGTCAGAGCCGTGGGCAGTGGGCACATCCATGTGCAATTACATGAAAACCCTGCCTTTAATTTCACCCTCGCCATTTTGAGGCAAAAACACACCCCGGGAGTCTGGGCTACAAATCTGAGGCGGACAGTCCCCTCCTGCCCTGTGGCTTTGTGGCGGCAGTATTTCTAGGCACGGCGGTCTCTTGCATGCAACTTAACAGAACAAGGCCTCGGAGACGTTACTGAGGCATAATTTCAGCTGTGGCACAGTTTAGTCTAGGATCTGCCAACTTTAGAAGGCCACACAAACAGAAATAGGTCTTCTTTAGTTCTGTCACTTCCTTTTGCTACAGGGATATTTAGTGCTCTTAGCTCTTTCACCGTTAAGTGCAGAGCTTTTAATTTTCCATTTCATTTGTTTCCAGCTGAGAGATTAATCGGATGGTTTTATTTCGGCTCTGCCAATGGGTCTGACTTCAATAATACTGCAGTGGCTCCTCGACAGACTATCCAGTGTCAAACTGGCTGACATTACCGTACAAGCATAAATTTAATGGACTGAATTCACTTAACACTGAACATGGAAAAAAACCCAGAAGCCACAGTTTTTCTGTACTAGACTCATTTCGAGGGCTTCCGTGATAATTGCATGGTTCCCAGCCAAGGTTCCTGCCTGCTCCGCTACATGTTAGCGCACATAATATTTTCCTCACCTCCACATACATGCATGTGGCAACATTTTAATGTACTACCATCCAAACCAACACCACCCAAAAATGTAACAATTAAGCTTTCCATGTGTAGAATGTTACTGTGGTAGCATCTTGAAATGATTCTTCTGGTACCACCCTGTATAAAGGGTTTATACATTGTAACTTTATTAATGCCTAATAAATTATTTACTTCAGCTTTATAGATCAGTTAAAGGCCCTACGAGTAACTTTCATTTTGTGTTGATTTTAGCGCCCCCTTTGGACAAAAACGGTAGTGTTTTAATATAACCAAGTAATGTCATGTCTTCATAATAATAAGCCAACAGCAAGATATATCTGTGTAGGAAGGCTGGCATTATAATGTTACATTATAAGCCAGTTAAACTAATAGTCCACTGTAGTCTTTCTGTTATGCTAACATACTTGTAGCAGTATGTTAACTAACGTTATCAGCCCAATTATTCAGGGGACGTAACTTCAGAGGACGTAAATTCATATATTGATGTACAACCACATCTCGCAATGCATTTCATGAATAAAATAGACATAAACATACCTGTCTAGGAGGAAGAGGGCCAATTCAGCATCGTTTTTTAAATCCTTTCAGATCCCATTAGCGACCAATGTTGACTCACGTTTTCACCTGTGCTCGATCACTTTCCCTTTTAGTTTTTCTGGGTTTTTTTTTGCTAGTCTTGCCCCAGTATCAGCCATAACCACAAGATATAAGTTAACTTGAAACTGGATAACTGCGTCCATGATGTAAACACAAGCACCTCCGTCTGGGTGCCCTCGTCTGCTCCCGACCCGAGAACATGTATATTGTAATAACTACATAAATGAAATAGAGCAATGTAGAATCTCGTCAAAAAGTCCTCGTAGGGCCTTTAAGCCTTTAGAAAGAACATTTTTGGGGTTTCTAGATCGTTGGCATTTGTTTTTCCTTTCTGTTGTGTAATAATGTACGTTCACTACAGTCACCTGACTGGCATTTATATTAACTACGTTACAAACATCAAAAGAGAACACATCTTACATTCAAATTAGGGAAAAAATACAAATCTATATCTACATAAATGCAGTTTCAATTAAATACTAAAAGTCAAATGAAGAAATGAAGTCACTGTATGAAAATTACATTTACGATAAGAGACGATGATTGAAGATTGAAAATTCCTCTTGTGTCGAGATGATGTTATCTTGAGTTAAAATCTATAGGGAAGTGGTCAGTCTCAGTAAAGACTTTCTGACATACAACAAGGGGAAGCTTTCTATTTATGTTGACCTACTGTTATACTGTTCTGGGAACTGAGTGGCTACAGCTTACAGTTGTATTCACACCAAAAGTGAAGTTTTCCTCAGCAGTGCTTTATATTGTAAATGCAGCTCCTGGTATTTATTCTAACACTGTTTTGACCTTACCTTATGTTGAGACTTTATTCTGGCCCTGATAAGTTGTCAGTCACTACGGCACAACTGCATTAGGTAGCGAGCAAAACCGTTTCCTTTTTCTTGAGTGCAATTGCATTGGCCTTCCAGACCGTTAATGTGAGTGTGCAGCAATAGTCCATTTATCACGAGGTCGAGCTTTTCTCTCTCAAGCCCATTAGGTCTGCAGTACTCAGAGCTTGTTGTATTGATGTCTAGCAGTCATTGGTCATTGGCTGAGTTACCGCTGAATGGATGGCTATTACATTGTCGTTAACCAGAGAGGAGTCTGGAGTCTGTGGAGCAACGTTCATATATAAACCCAAATATCACTGTCTTGTCACTTGCATTATATTTATTGATGTTTCATTCAGTTGCTTTTTCCCCACAACTCCTCTGGTCTTTTTCCTGATTACTTCACTTAAACCAAACATAATCCAACATATAATACAAAAATAAATAAAAATCATTTGAAAATACTGTAAAGGAAAATTCTGTTTGGTTCGATTCTATTTTCATAGTTTTGGCAATGATTGAAGCGGCTCCACTTTAACCTTATCGTCTAAATTTGTGTGGCAGTAGGTGGCAAACCTACACCTGCACTTGAACTTTTACTCCTCTGCAGTCTCTGCTGATTCAGAGAAAAACTCTATTGTTATTTTAACCCACTAAAAAGCTAATGTTGTCTGTAGGTGTCATCGCTATAGTGTAACCACAGGATAAATATGTTTAAAGTAGCTTCAATATAATATACACCTATACTTAAACTAGAATAAAAAGATGGAAGTTTACACAGTTCCCCATTTTGTATATTAAAAAAAAGCTTTTAAATCATTAACAACTTATGAAACCAACCAAACCAATATTTCAATAGTTCAGCTCTCATGTTGCAGGTGAGCAAATACTGGGGAGCCACATAAAATTGTTTACTTGGCTTAAAATGCATTACAAATCGATGTTTCTGTCATCACTGCTGTTCATTTTTCATCAATTTCTTAGCGCCATAACCATAAGAGCATATTTAAAACCAGTTATGTCTAAAATATGCCAACGGAAGCCTCATTTAACACGTTCATATTGCTTATCTGCACAAGTCAGACAACATTAGTTTTATATAATAAGATTATCTAAAGTAGATTTTCTGTGGGATCAAATGTCCACTGACACTGAGGTGTTGGTAGGTGTTGCTGTTACCAACATTATGCAATATTTCTATTTTCATTTTTCTATGTCTGCATTCATGTCTCACAGTTAAACTCAGAATAACATGTATTTTTTCATTTGAGATCCATATTATTACTTATATAATTTAAGCTGACTCTTCTCAAGAGAGATAAAAAATCTTTGTCATCCATTTGCTTCCTGTTCGTGGAATCAATAAAACTGCTCTTTAGCTATCTAGGAAATTACTAAGATGCATAGTAAGTGTACAGGAAACCATTATAGTTAGCCTGATTAAACGTAGGTGTACATTAGGATACTACGAACTCCTGCAGATGATGGATGCACATGCTAGATGCATGCATGTCAGTATATGTACCTCACATATCCACAGATTTTAAGTTGAGTTGAGCATTATAAAAACACATTAAAAAAAATAATAAATAAAGAGAGAAACACAAAGCAGGTGCTCCTGATGTGCAGGTTGACTGTCCACAAGAGAGGGAATGGGTTCCCCCCCAAAATACATAGCCACCATGATGAAGGTTTATTTTTTTAAATTTTTTTAAACATTTGTGCTTCAGGTCAGGTGCTTTGGCTTCTCTAACCACATTTGCTGCAACTGATGCAAGAAAATGGATGAAGAGATGAGGACACTGACCACAAGATATTGGTAACAGCTAGGGGGGCGTGGTTTAGGTGTGTGTGCTGGACTGTTTGTTCAAAACAACAATAACGGCTCCTAAAGAGGTTAGCATGCTGCAATAGCATCAGCTATATCACAACCGGAGATTATTTCTTAATTGAAAGAAGAGCAAACACCGGCACTGAAGGCTTTTCTTGATGGAAAAGATGTTTTCGCCCTTCTTCCGTCTGGCTTTGGCAAGAGTTTGATAGACAGATGGTTCATCCAATCCCCTGCCATGTATTTTTTTTTTTTAAATCCCCTTTTCCAAACTGTTTCCAATGACTTGCTTCTCAAATGGTTCTGTGCAAGAAACCATCTGACGCGTCAGGTTAGGCGACAACAGTGTAACTCATTGACTCTGCACCAAAAGTGAGAGAGAAAAATGTGCCCAGACAACAACACTAATTATTTTTTTTATCCCTTTTAAACACACTAAACAGCTTATATTTAAAAAAAATGACGGGTAAATGGGAAATAGAAGAGTATGATTTAGTGATTGACAAAAACTAAACACGAGTAAGCTAGCAGTATTGTCTAAAGTTAGTCCAGCTTGTATGGACTTATGCAAAATAATGTCACATAAACAAATATTAAGACTACCATACACCATCTTATCTGATAATCAGGTGTTTCTCTGAGGTCTTCAGCTGCCCTTCAGTGGTTTGTGAGTGTGTGTTGTTTCCAGCAAGAGGTGGATCACGAGGAGGATCAAAATGTCCAATTGTATTCTCTGAATAACCCAATTTTAGCCATGCTGTAAAATTAGGCCTAGTTCCCTGAAAGAGAACAATACCTCACACAGTATTGTCAGTTATTGTGGCTCCATCACTTCATTTTTAAAAATAGATATGAATAAACTATAAAAGCAGAATCCTCATGGAGACATTCACTTTATTGTGATGTTTCCTCTTAAAGGTATTGTATATGTGATGAGGGATTTGTCACAATTTGAATGTTCACAACACATTTAATGGGGACATGACCTTACAGGTGAAAATGCTTTGTATAGTAAAACCTTCCAGCTGTGTATCCCTTTCCCCAAACTGTATACATATTTCATTAGAGGCCATATGACTGGTGCCTTCCTGACTGTGGCCCTCTCGGAGCACACACGCACACGCACACTCGCACGCACACACACACACACGCACACGCACACGCACACGCACACGCACACGCACACGCACACGCACACGCACACACACGCACACACACACATTTTACTTCAGTCAGCCATTGACGACTGTAGAAGGATTTTCTTGGAATGATCGTCTGGTGCCGACGAACAAAAGACTGAGAGGGCAGCTGACAAACTGTCTGCAGCTGAGAAAGATGTCCTACGCCTGGTGAGCTCCTCGTAATGCACTAAGGGAGGGAAAGGTCTAACATTGAACAGCGAAATCTGTAATGTCTTAATATAATCAAGGACCTTGCTGTGAAGTCAAAAAGCCACAGGAAATGCAAATCTACTTCCCCATTCTAAATAACTTGATCTGTTGCAACTGCTGCAAGAAAGTATTTCATATACACTTGCAGATAGTTATTATTTAAGCTAATTCACTTGCCTACCAATGTTTTAACCCATCTGTTTTGTAGCCTATTTGTCCCGCCCCTCCTCCACTGTGATTGGATTGCTGGGTGAAAAGTGACAGTGATGAGCGCAGCATTTTACTCAAAGTTGAACATTTTGAAACTCTTGGCGACCAGGAAAAAACGCCAAAATCTTTGCGACCAGCGCAGAATAGACGATCAGTGCCTCGTCACGCTTCTGCTGTTTGTAGCAGAGCCTACATTGCGCTCCCATTGCAATGCATTCAAAAAAGATGCTGGCCTCAGAAAACAATCTTTGGTGGACACACAGCCAAATACTCTACCAGTCAAAACTAACCAGAGGAATAGTAGCTGTTAATTTATCTAAAAACAAACTAAAACACTGTACACTAAATGGTGGAAAGACACAATTAGCAACTAACTGGTGAACATAGTGGAGCATTTAGCAGCTAAAGAGCCAGATGTTTCCGTCAGAAGTTGGTGCATGGAGGCCAAAAACAGCGAGAAGGAGAGTGAATATTGGACTTAAAGGTGGAGTGAGCCATTCTAATCCAATACACCTCATTGGAGGTGTCCGCTATCTCTCTGTTCTGTGTGTGCTCTGAAAAAAAGTCTGGTGTTCATACACAGCCCTGGCTCTGTAAATGGTAGACAAACAAAGTGGCTCGGGCCGAGCAACGCAACACTATTCCAACCAAACAGCATGCTCTTGCACAGGACAGGGGAAAGGCAATAGATTTACTGTATAAAGAGAAAGGCAGTGGGAGTGAGAGGGACGGTAAATCTGGCTTCTGAAAGAGCACTGACTGGAGGGGGTGTTTGGGTTTTGAGTTCAAATATCAACAACCTTTCTCCAGAATCGCTGACTCCACCTTTAAATTTGCCATGTGGCCAGAAACAAGACTCTGAGTGATAATGTTGTTATGTGTTTGTTGGCTGGAAGTTTAAATAAGTAACTGTTTGGTAAACACATTCGCTAAATCAGCTTGTTAAGCTGATAATATGTCAGTGTTATGTTTACAGCTTGTGTCTGCTGCCCCCTAGTGGCCCAAATCTGTTATTGTAGGTTTAAGAAATTGAGTCAATGCATGTACAGACACAGCTTTTTGTCAAATATGACATCTGTCATTAGACTGTTCCTATAATGTCGATTTCAGGTTTGTTTAGTGCAAACTGCTTCATGTCCTTATTTGTTGATTTGCAAGGTTTTCCTCTTTTGAGGTGCATTCATGTTTTTATTTACCAGTTTCAAAAAAGTTGGGTTGAGGTTTTTTCGAGCCACCCAGGAAGTCAGTGCACACTGACTCTTTTTATACAACCACTATATAATTCCATACAAAAAATATTTAAATAATAATAATAATACAGTGATAAAGTCTTCCATCACCACTGAAATACTTGGAGCGCTCAGTAAATTTGGAGCCACTGACATGGATGTCAGTGAGCTACTTTGTAATTATGTAATACGTATTGTTCCTTGTATTTGAGATCTTGTCACAGGCGGACTGTTGCTTTTCCAAGGCCCTTTGTTTTGAAGGTGTTTCCTCATCAGCCCCTCAGAAACCCCACAGAGAACATCAGACCGCGTTACCGCCAGCAGTCCCTCTGGTCTAACTTGTGGCTGCATTGTGTAGCCGCATTGTCATACAGCTTCCTCAGAGGATGTCCCATTAGAATGCTTTGTGTGTGCAAGTAACACGCACACACACACACACACACACACACACACACACACACACACACACA
>JAOVVB010191179.1:0-11054 GCA_028570985.1 Heterobranchus longifilis | reverse complement strand
TCTGTAAAGCACTTTGAATTGCCTTGTGTATGAATGGTGCTATACAAATAAATTTGCCTTGCCTTGCCTTGCCTTTTTGTTTTTAAAGCTGCAGCTTTAAATTGAGCCAATGCAACAATCCGTAAATGCAACACCTTATAAAGTTGTTAACAATTACATAATTTCACATCCAACAGTCACAGAGTAATATTGCAAGATTCTATCCAGCTGATGAATGTAAACCTAATATTCACTCTCTTTTTACCACCGTTTTGGTCTCCACCAACTCCTGAGGGAAATATCTGGCTTTTTAGCTGCTAAATAAATTCCCCACTATGTTCACCAGGTAGTTGCTAACTTCCTCTGTCTCCTGTTTGATGCAGAGCATGATGCTGGAAATGAGGCTGGTAAAAGTTGTGAGACAGAAGCAAAACAGTAAAGCTTTGTCTCATAAAACCAACACTACAGTCTGAGCTGAAAGATGCTGCAACGCTCTGTAGAGTTGAGTGGTAATTCTCTGTGGGTTTGTCACTTCAAGCCTCATCTGATCCATTGTTCATTTAATAATATTGATGTGTGCAGCTTTAACCTCACGTACCACTCATCCACTGTCTTTCTTTGTGTTATATTAGCAGATGCTATTCCAATTTGTTCCAGAGCTACTGAAACCTGAGGACTATAAATGGGGATAAGTGCCCGAACATCCTCAGAAAGAGACTCCCTTTTCAAATCAACATCTGATATAGAGCAAATACATGTCTTGTACATGATGTTTAAATGTGTATATTGACTTATTGAAGTGGTCCTGGATCTCAGGGCAGTGAGGCATGAAGCTTTATGTTTGGAGATTACAACGAAAACTGGGCCTCCATATCTCTGCTCAAGCCTAGAGGGGCTCAATGGTTATCTGGCCTTTTCTCATTAACTGGGAGATGAAAGTGGGAGCTCGTCTTCGGTCATGCGTCCCTTAGAGAAAACCTGGACTGGGACATTAATAAAGGCCTGCAGTCTGAAGGGAATCACTCTGGTCCTATCTCTCACGGCCAAAACGGAGTCATTTCTGAGGGCGCTATTTAAGACTCAGCTTCCACTTCTGTCTTTACCATTTCCACGAAACCCCGACCAACAAACGAGAGCAGTGTCTACACAAACCAGAGAGGGGTTAAATCTTCTAAAGCCCTTGAGACTGTTAGAATGTGTTACATTTTAACAATGAGGCAGTTATGGTTGGCTGCTTTGTGTTTAACATTATAATATCATGCGTGTACAATTGTCCTAAGGCACCTAAGAGACTTCTAATAAAGAGAAGAACTTGACCATGGAAAGGGTAGATATGCAGTATGTGACCAGAATATGTAACTATTATTAAAATGAGAAGTAATTTGAGTCTTAAATAGGTCATACATTCAGTCCAGAGATGAAAGAGCTGGAATCAATGGCTGTAAAACATGCAAGCCCAAGCAAAGTTTGAAGAAATAAACACCACAGGATGACTAATTACAGTAGGTTTTAATATAAACTTCCCATCGTCCCCTTAAAGAAACATTTCTGTACTTCAACCTGATAACTGTGTCCATTATGACTCGCTGGCAAAACAA
Organism: Heterobranchus longifilis; assembly: GCA_028570985.1. Taxonomy (NCBI): domain Eukaryota; kingdom Metazoa; phylum Chordata; class Actinopteri; order Siluriformes; family Clariidae; genus Heterobranchus; species Heterobranchus longifilis. Next base: position 9,477 of record JAOVVB010191179.1, on the reverse strand, counting down.
TGTACTGACCTACAGCCTCACATGCAAACATACCGGTGTGCACAGATGAAATGTGGCAGCTAGTTTGGCTAGCCTGCAAATTTTCCCTGGAAGTATATCCCGATGCAGTTAGCTACTAATCCAGCATGGCTAATTTTGGTGTTTCTGATTCAGGGACAAGAATTTGAAATGATTTACAACACTGCTACTTCTGTGCCCTGGATCAGAAGCCGTGCATGCCCAGAGTGCATACCTGGCCACAATAGACAAACTTAAAAGATGGCAGCTGAGTCAAGGCTTGGCAGAGTAAACCTTCAAGCCCCTGAAATCAACCAAGATGGATGTCTGGAAATGCTTTACAAAAGCACATTTTATGAATTTTAACAGCTCTCTCCTCCTTTCTGTCTGGGAAGGGCAAAATAGAGAAACACAATGTTCTGCCTTGGAGGCTTGACAGAAATATCAAAAATATAATTTGCCAATTGCTCTGTGAATTCAACCAATTAAGCCAAGACAACCAGATGAAACTTTCTGACAGCATATCTGATCGGAAATGTTGTTTTAAATTAGGCCTATAGTTTTGGCTGTCAAGGTGTATGCTTTCATTTGTCTCAACGAGTAGCCAGATCCTGGAGGAAAATCACATTCTGCTTAATTTCAGGTAAAGTAATACATCTACAATGGGAATAGAGCAGGTCAGACGAAAAGAATGGGTTAGACAGTGAAGACGAAAATGGGAAATTGACATTTTCCGAGCCAAGGCACAGGGGATGCATTGAATGAAAATGTTGATTCTGGGTAGAGAAGGGAAATGGGGATACGGTATTGAAAAATCACTACAGATGAATGTCGTGCTTTACCTGATTTTTGTGGGACAACTTCCCATCCCTCTGTTGAATATGGTGCCCAGATTGGCTGGTGAACTCCTATCATCAAATAACAAGAAGCAATCTTCAAAAATAATGGAGCTTGCAATGAAAGATGGAAGCCAATAAGCCATGAATAGAAATAGATTTACACCATGATTATAATTTGAAATAGAAGTTTGTGGTCAATGTAGAGTACAAATATACATTAGAAAACCATACTCTGTGTACAACTCAATAAGCACCCCTGAATGACACCAAAGTAATGGCTTCCCAGAGTTTGATAATAGTTTCTGTTTTTTTTTTAAACTTCTGTTCCTTCAAAAACATGAAACCCGTATAAAGTTACTATGGAAGAAATCATTTTGAGAACTCTCTTGTTCCAAGGCCTTTGTTTATTCTCTTTTATCACTTTAAATGTTAAAGTCCTGGACATTGACAGACAACATAGAGTGTGACTTAATTAAACATAGTCATTTTTCTTCAATCTCTCTTCTGATTCCCTGGCATATAAGTTTGAGCTTTTCTCAGGATTCGCCTGTTTAATGAGAAAATGCCAGAAGAAAATGAAAGCCCATCTTTCCAAATGACAGCGATTTAGCTGCTCATAGACAGGAGATTGTGGGGGAGCTTTCTCACTTGGGCAATTTGATATAATATCTTCATCTAATAACAGTCATTTCTTCAGTCGGAGCCCTTCCTGGTTTCTAACTGGGTTTTGAATGACTACCTTGTGAATTACCTGCAAGAGTCGTATCACTAATGGCTTTTTAATCACCTTGAAAATCACTATATCCACCACGAAACCCGCTCTCTTTTACTTGTAGAGAAACTTCTCACTTTGCCTTAATGATCCTTCCAAGCACGTATTGTTTTTCTGTTGGTGTGTGTTTCTGTTTGGGGTGAAGATGGCTCATTCTTAATAGCTTCTTCCTTTGCCAATCTCCAATTTATTCACCGGTTACTCCTACATCATCTCTGACAAAGCAACGAGAAACCACTGGGATAAAAAAAAAAAAGGCAGGAGAAACAGAAGGAGACACTGTGATCCCTTTGCTGAATGTAGAGGGAGGTAATCTAAATTGAGTCAAATCCATAAAAAGATGGTATTAGACTTTCATGGTGTAGCATCACTGCAGAGAGTAACTAATAAGAGAATTAATCCTACTGCTACGGCTCAGAGGCTTCCCCTGCCTCGTCCTGCTTTCCTAATCTATCATTTCCTCCTCTTCCAAACAAATACTCTGCTCATTCACTCATGTCATTGTGGATATAATGGAGTAAATGCAAAAGCATGAAAATGCCACCAGTTTAGGTGTCAACTCTTGTTAGTGTGAAACTTGTATATCTAAAAGCGCAGCTTGCAGAGACTTGGCATCGCGTATGAGAGGCCAGCTGAAAGAGTCACATTTTGCTCTGAATATTTGCCAATTCCTCACAACCATTAAAGTGATAGTGTAATGGTTTGGGAAAGGGCCAGAAGCCTTGATCCGCAGTGTCATATGAGCACGCTGAAAACATTTAACCGGTTCAATGGTATCCTTTATTACATTCTCAGAAAATAAAAAGAGACGAGGTGACAGCTAAAGGCAGCAGCGAGGGAATCTAAAGTGCTCCTTAGACACACAAACACAGTAGCAGTGCAATATTAGCAGAGCAGAGGAGCTGAATTTATGACTGTCAATCCAGTTTTAAGAAGCACTGACGGACTAATGGGAGGATAATGACAATGCACCAAATAATCAATGCATTCTTATGAACAGGTTTGTATATGTTACAAAAAATGTATGCACAACAGTTCATATGATATATTAAGAAATATCACCACCGTTATATAAACAGTTTTGTATATCATATGAAATATGACCGACGTTATATTTAACGGTGTGAAATGGACGTTTTTCTGCCATTTAAAACACATAGGCCTAATAATGTTTATAGCACCTTTCAACAACAGATGTCACAAAGTGCTTCACAACAAAATAGCAAAGTAAAATACAAGGCAACAACAGACATAAAGTACACACAAAAAAAACTAAAAGCAAGTCTTGAGCAGATCTTAAGTTCAATGGAAGTGAGTTCCAAAGTTTCGGAGCCACAACCTTAAAAACTGCTTTTTGTTTGGAGCCTGGAGCGAGGCACAACCAGCAAACCCAGATCAGAGGAGTGCAGAAACCCGCTGCTGATGTCGGGCTGCAGAGGCTCTGCTGCTGGTGTAACAGGCCAAAGTAACATGCAACGCTCTATATGTGATCACATATAATTTGATGGGCGGCCAGTGTAAAGCAAACATGCGACCTTTTAGAGGATTTTGTCAAAAGCTTGGCTGCAGCATTTTGGACCACTTGCAGGTGATTTAGCGAAGTCTTGCTAAGACACGAAAAAAGGGAATTGCAGTAGTCAAGCCACGAGGAAATAAATGCACGGATAATCATTTTCAATTCAGCTGGGGACACGATGGGCCTGAGTTTAGTTCCTCAACTTGATGGTTGTGGTTTTAAACATGTGACTAACGTTGTGAAACGGGACTACTTTGGTTTGGGCAACAAAACTACTTTTACAGTGAAAAAACAACAAAAAATACTGTAAGCCGTTACCTGGTGACGTTTAACATGACGTAGGACATCACATATCTATGAACGGCGGTTTATTTACAGGTTAATTTAAAATAAAAAAATTGACTTTTACTTTCAAATGGGACGCAAACACCAAGTCCTTTGTTTGTTGGATCCATCCACCACCTGTCCCGCCTGCCCTAAATAGCCTTCTTCATCTTTTATATTACGTCGCCTTACTTCCTTGTTTAATCCATAGACTGTATAGTGGTTTACTCCTGTCATACTTAGTATGGCCACTGGAGGTCGCCGTCTACAAATAAAAGGTCACGTTATAAGCTGGGCCTCCTGGCTCACACTGAAATAATAGTACAACAAATATCAGAGAAATCAAATGAGATTTCTTCCAGCGGTTAAAATCAAACTTTTTTCTAAAGTCTTCCGTCAAAAAAAAAACTGCATGTTGACGTTTTGGTGCTTTTTGAACTGAGCATGCATGTCAAAAAGTGATCCCAATTTTATGCACCATTTGGCCTGAATGCTAACATGCCATGAAGACTGCGACCTTAACTTTGGATTATGAAGGACAACCCATTGTCAGTTTTGACTGGAAGTGAATTTGTATGGAGTGAGGGATGTCACACATAGAGGGCCGCGGGGCCTAACAGCTTTTTGGCCCAGTGTTTGCCCCTTGGGATGATCCATAATTCATGTGGGAGTCATGCACTTGTCACAGTGGCTCTGTATAGTGAGTTCCACAAAGAGGAGAGGTGTGGGTGAATGGCAAATACAAATGTGATGCATCTTCCAGTCTCATCCTCCAGCAGGAAGCAAGCACACCTCGGTCCCTTCAATTGTCTGCATGGTAATGTCGAACTGGAGGCGTGAGCAAAGGTGGCATTGGTGTGCGCATTCGTGTTTAACATATGATTGTTGATGACTCAGTCACTCACACACAACACACACAGATACACAGACTGAAATATTTAAATTAAATTTAAATTCAGTTTTACATTATCAAGCCGAAAATCATATTTTTGACACTTTACAATACCTTGCAGGCTGTGACTACACGCACATATCTACATAGCATTTAATAATGTACAAGGGATGGACACAAACATCTGTACAATATAATGCAATCTAATAGAACGCCACCAGAAAATAGAGTCTCGCAAATTACCATAAGGCTCAGTCAACACCTTTCTGGAATGTTCTCAACAGAAAATTGATTGTGCAGGTGTTCATATTATTGTGTATTAATATATTTGTGGAAGAGTGTGTCAGTACTCACGGACGAGATATGCATCATGAAGTAAACACACATTGTGAAGATGTGTGTTCATCACATAGACTGTATATAAAGATGAACAGCCTGACAGCTGCACAAAAGTGAAGTGAAAACATCTGGATCGCCCCCTGGTGGCTGGTTGCAGGTCATAAGCCCCGCCTCCTCCTAACTAAAAACTCAAAGTACACGCTCAATACATTTTTCCCAAAGATGGTTTCTGTCATTTTAGGTAGTTCTTATCATGCTGACGTTTGTTCAAGTCTTCATTTTTTTTTCATTTTTCATTTTAATTAGTTATTTGATGCTGGGGGGGCTGAAACGTCATGATTGACAGCTGTTATTGACTTGTGATAGGTCAGGCAGGTGTAAGGGCGGGACTTCGATGTCTCCCGGCCGCTACTGCGCAGACTCGTACCCGGGATATTTTGACTTTATTTGTGTACTGTACAGTGGGAGGAGTCTTTGTATACAGTCTATGGTTCATCATAGCTGGGGTGGCCAAACTACAGCCCGCGGGCCAACTGCGGTCTGCTGCCTGTTTTTAAATGTCCTGCAGTGAATTTTTTTAAATAAACTAGAATATGATTTCTAATAATAAATTGCACTACATTGCACATCCAAGTTTAAACACTATGTCATCTAGAACAACGACCTACAATGACGGATTAATAATCGATGAAAACATTTAATAAACATGGAGAACCGAAAAGATGGAAGATAGCAAGTGATTCAGAAACATTGTGAAAATGAGTTCTCTTTCACCGAAGTCAAGGGGAAGTGTGTTTGTTTAATTTGCATATAATGTTAGAGGACACTACGAAACTAAACATCAGTGAGCAGAAGGTCAAGAAGGTTAGCTCAAAATGTGCCAAAAAATGCTCCAATAGCTATCTACAAGGTAGCCCAGTTCATCGGCGGGCACAGAAAACCCTTCTCAGATGGTGACTTTATAAAACATTGCCTCACTAAGGTCGCCGGGATAATGAGCCCAGAGAAAATGCAAGAATTAAACAACAGCATATGGGGGTTTCAGGTTTAGAAACACTGATTTTCTTTGTAACTGGTTGAAAACTACACATTTACTATTGTTTGGCCCATGCCTCCTTATATATTTCTGTATATGGCCCACTATCAAAAATGTTTGGCCACCCCTGACATATAGACAGCCTGTGTTGTTATCCAGCTAGTTTCTGTCACGTGTGTCCTCTCTGCATTACATATACAACCAGCTGATAATGCTGTCCTCCACCTCCAACCTCCACACTAAGCTTTTTGAGTTAACGAAAACAAACTACGATTTAATAGTTTCCAACATTAGTTAAATGTGTTAAATTCTCATAGCAGAAACTCTGTTGCCACAGAGATTCATGGAGAGTTTCCTCAAAGGGCAGTCTTTTCCCGCCAAATCTAATTGTACAATTCTTTGGTATAAATGGCCAATTTCTAGACAGAAGTGACTGAAATCAGATAAAATATATTTACGTTTGAGTAAAGTGACTCTTAACATGCAATTGTTTACATAATGCCATTGTAATATTCTCATTTAATTGTTTATGGAAATGGCATTTCATCTTTATCATCTATGCACATTTTTAACGGCTTTTCTTCTTCTGAATCCCCTTAAAATTACCTAATTTCCCCACAGAGACCCGTGATATTTCTTTTTAATATTATTCTCTTTGATCTCTCCTGCCAGAGTTGCAATTCTCATACATTACTTCTCCTCTCCATGAGTTATAGTTATCGCTGTCTTGCACTCTGAGGGGAGTCCAACTGAATTTTAAAATATGCACAGTATATTCCAAAAGGCTTCTTATACTTCCCGTGATCTGTAGATGTACAATTCATATTTGTGAACTCCAGCTCTCTTACAAAACTCGACACAAGAGGACTGAGACAGCTGTGATGCTATTGAACAAAAACTGGGATGAATCATGAATTCGGTGGGCGCAATCGAAAAAGAAACCAGAGAACATACTGTTGAGATCCAAGGATATTATTTTTGCTACTCTCATAAAGTACAAATTAACAGAAATTACTGAACAGATATCTTGGATGTTTTTGCTTGAAAATAACACTTTTACTGTCATGACCCTATATTCAAGAGATATTAGATGATGGCCTGCATGCACACACAATTTTCTTTCTTTCCTTTTTGGAATTTTATTTTATTTTTATTTAACCAGGAGAGTCCCGTTGAGATTAAGAATCTCTTTTCCAAAGGAGACATGGCCAAGACAGGCAGCAGCATGAAAACAATAGGCTACACCTACATGACTACATTTTCATCAAAACGACAAGTGTTTCAGCACCGCATCAGAACTCATCTCCGTCTATATTAAAATGACTGAAGACGCATCGTGCATGATCAGTCACGTGCATGCGCGTACTGTACCAGTGTAAACAGGAAGCAGATTGTCTGTTCAGTGCTTGAAAATCATGGATGTATTACAAGAGCTAATAATAATAATAATAACAACAGAAAACACTACGGAGGAAGAACAGCAATGGCGAAAAGTAAGACCAGAGATTATTTTACTTGGAACGACGGCGATACAGTACGACTGTTACTGAAAGTAAGAGATGAAAACATATTGGGAGTTGCTGCAAAGCAAATACAGCAACATTAGAGCGATACTGGGAGCATTATCGGTGGAAGAAGCCACGGCAATGAGGAAGGAGTAGATACACAAGAAGGATGAAATCACAAGACCTATCTAACTGATAAGACTGGGTGTCTCAGTCACTGTTTCCAAAGGTCTCAGTATTTGCACGTCCATACATGTAGAATGCTGGAAACACTGGAGTTTCCAAACTAAAACGCAGCTCCATTGTAGGAGCTCAGAAATGCCAGAGTAATATGTACTTGAGGCATATAAGCAGTAAAATATATGCATTTTAAAATAAAAACGTAGTAATGTGGATGCAGCCAGAAAACGCAAAACAAAAAAAAGAAAATGAACTAAAAGGCATAGGGAATTAACATTTCAAAAGACAAATAAGAGTGTCAGTTACATCACCAGGCCATTTTAAAAACCGTAATGAGTCCGCCTCTTATTATTTCACTCTTGATTTAAAAGCATTTAGTGGGATTAATTCCCTGAGTTTTTAGTCATTCTGCAAGATATTCCATACCGAGCATGCAGAAAACACAAAGGCACTTTTCTCCAGTTTCCGTATGGGCATTTGGGACAGAAATCATATAAATGAAGTTAAATGCTCTCCATACCCACTTGGCACTAGTAACACATGTGGGTGTACAGGAGTGTCTGCGGGTCGATCCTCATCTGTGTTGCCATGGAGAAAATAGCTCAATGCTTGGAGGTCAAGACTGGGTCGGTAATGGAGAAAAAGATGCAGTTATCACCCTTTAAAAGACATGGCCTTTCCCTGTCAAGGTGATACTCTTTCTCTACATGCTCACTTAATATCTGGTATTAAGGCTATCTGTGATTACAAAAGTTAAAAATATGTTAATGGAAACATTTCAAAAGGGTGTCTGCGACTTTCCCCCCCAAGAAAGAAATGTGTTTACATGCCTCCATTGGCAGTCAGTGAATGCAGAGTTACAGAATGGATAAATAGATCCATTTTGTTTTGGAGATCATAAATATCTCATCTAACTATAACGGTGTGGTGGAGGAGAGATTGGATAAATATTCAGCGACGCGAGGGGAGTAGGTGGAAAGGGAGATATTTCAATATACCTCCATAAAGCAATAGACTGCAGCAGCAATATTCTCTATATGCACAAAATGGCAAGTGCTGGTGAACTGTTTTTGGCATTTGAAAATAGATTCTCTGTCCCATCTTCCCAAAGTGCCCCGCAGCCATTTTATATCTTAATCAGGACATTGGAAGAAGGACTTCTCTCATTCTATGATGCCACCAATTGCCCTTAGAATTCATCTTAATATCTTTTGCTACAGATCATCACCTAATTACCGCTGACAAAGAGCAGCTGGAAGGTACATGGTATTAGAGGAAGTAATGATCCAATGGTAATGAGAACAGCGAGTGAGATATAGACATTATGGAGATATGAAATGTACTGATTAACCTAATGGAATCAATGTTACGGCCAAACTAGTTCAAGTATTGAAAAAAAAAAGCATACGAAAAATCAAGGATGAGTGTGGTGTTTTGTTTTACTCACATCAGCACTATATGCTGCAAGTGGTCATGTGTATACAGTAGTCATAGCAACCACCTCATACTTTCTATTTTTTAAGACAATTGCACTTCACATGTACTTGTTTGCATTGTTTTAAGTGGTATGAAAATAGCACGATGAATTAGGTCTGAATGATGATGAAAGCAGCTTTTGTTCAAGGAGCACTCCATCGATTTTACACATGTAGATCAGGTTATTTCTCACAACAGATACTGATTAGCTTCTGAAAACAGTTGTATAATGTCCTCTGTGGCTCTTAAGTGTGTTTTCTAAAGTCTGAGAAAACAACTCTGTTGATGTCGTCAGGTTTATCTATAGAATGGACAGAGTAAGAGTGTCGTCACCCATTGGTTTGTGGACTCCCGTTTTGAAGCCTCGAGTTTGGAATTCGGCCGTCCCCATTGGTCGCCATGTTGACTTTTTGGAGCCAGAAGTATTTGGAAAAGAAGGACGATGACTCGGTCACTGGCGATGGGCATCGTTTCAATTCTATCGATTCCGATTCCGATTCTGCAAATCGATTCCGGTTCTTATGGATTCTCGATTCCGATTCCAGAGAAATTGTACACTCACATTATTCTGCTCCACCTACCACGGTGTAGGCCTTATCAT
>JAOVVB010191159.1:0-11054 GCA_028570985.1 Heterobranchus longifilis | reverse complement strand
TATGAAAAGTGTCCTGAGATAACTTCTGTTATGATTTGACACTATAAATAAAACTGAATTGAATTGAATTGAAAGTACAGATTGATGGCACGATCACGCGTGAGCAAAATTAACAGCGGTGAATATTTGCCGCCATTGTATGCGAGCGAAGTGGCGACTCTTCACATCGAGTTCAAGGTGAACTTTGACCGGCAAATATCACCTCAGCATTCACACATGTGTGACTGTGCTCTAATGGGTTAGGAAAGAAGAAAGCCACATATTTTGGATGTTTCTCTTATCTTTGCTATTTTTTGTTAAAGTAATAATCTCCCCTAAGAGAGAGCAGCCCTACTTGTTATTATGAATCCATTGCCTACAAATATAATCGCCATTTCTTTGTATCTATTTAGTTATGTGTCTGCAAAGTTAATTTTAAACCGCTTTTGTCTATTTGTTTTTTGCTTTGATTTTTCTCTTTCTTTGTCTTTTTTTTCTGCTGTAAACTAACTTCCATATCATTACTGTTGCTATTTGTTGTTGCCTTTTTTTTGGTTTGTTTTCAAAACATCATTAAAAATATATTTTTTAAGAAGTAATAATCTTGAGATTTTCAAATTAAATAAATCTCAGCTGAGTTACTATCTATGGTGACTGAGCCTGTGGCGCACTGATGAAAGCGTTTACAGTATCAGGACTGAGTGTCTGTGGTGACATTCTGGGTGCACACCCAGCAGTGGTAGTCCGCCAGAGAGGACTTAACGCAACACACTCGCTCTTCAACTCACTTGTGTGTGAAATGGCGTACTGTTTTTTTTCCCGGTCTCTGCTAACATTGTGAGTAAACGGTTAGTATGGTTGAACAAACAAAGAAAAGACTGATGACCAAACACGATGAAACTTGATGAAACGAGTGAAAATGAGATCCAGTGGTTTATAGCTAAAGGTGCCGCCAAAGAGAACGCAACATCTTTGATTTTGTATTAAATATTGCATAGTTTTGCCTTTAGGGCTTGAACAGTTATTAAATGAAGACGTCGGAGAAGTTAGGAGGGAGGTGTGTCTTTGGTGGAACTGCTAACAAATGAAGTGTCGGGGCCGCTGGTGGCTCAGTTGTAGAGTGCGCCCCATACAGAGGCTAAAGTCACCGCAGCGGCCTCAGGTTCCACTCACGCTTGTGGCCCTTTGCTGCATGTTGTCCCTTCTCTCTCTAAAGGCAAAAAGCCAAAAAGTAATCTTAAAAATTTTTTTTTAAATGTGACAAGGGACCCCAACACACTGTTTTTTTGTAAGGGGTCACAAGCCAAAAAGAAAGTAGCCTACCTAGTAACAATAGCTGCTAAATAAATGCAGTGGAGTAAAAAAAAAAAAACAATATTTCCCTGTTTGTTGTGGATTAGAAGTATGAAGTTGTATTAAATGTAAATGAAGTACCTCATTATTGTACTGATATACAGTACTTGTAAATGTACCAGTTACTTTCCACCACTGAGTATAAAAAGCTGTGTGTGTGTGTGTGTGTGTGTGTGTGTGCATATGTGCGTGCGTGCGTACCTCATGGTGACATGGGAGTAGTCTCCGACCATCTGCTCTGACAGCACCTCCACATGGATGTCGGTGTCGTAGAACTGTTCCCCCATCTGCCTCAGCTGACCCATGGCGTAGTGCAGGTAGCCTTTGCGCTTACTCCTGTCGGTCACAGAAAATTCAATATCAGTCTAAAATAAATTAATGACACAGCTTTCTCTCTGTTTGCTCAGTTCTTCTACTTTTATGCCTGAGTCTATCACCCCCCCCCCACCCACCCCCTCCCTCTCAGACCTGTAGTGGAGGGTGACTCCAGTGGCTGACTCCTCCTGGCAGAAGAAGGTTGGAGGCTGCACCTTGGGGTAACTGAAGCGCAGGTACTCGTGGAGATTATCGAGGCCATTGACAAAGTCACGCACATGACGGCCCAGCACCTGAAGGCAGAGGGTGACAGGTCATGTCTTTGAAAGTACTATAATAAAAAAAGAGAAACTATCTAAGTCTTAGATAGTTGCTCTTTTTTCTGATAGTACTTTTAAAAGGAAACTTTACTAATTTTAGATGAAAACAGGAATGTCCAAACTTTTTTGGGGCCAGATTAGATAATGTGAAAATACCTGGGGGCCAGCTGCTTCTGGCATCAAATTTGAAAATAAAAATCACATACAATCCAATGGTACTCTAAGGATTTTATTTTGAATGTCATACAAATACAGTGCAATCAAACAAGAAACACATTAGTTCTGCCTGCGTAGTTCCTACTTGGTGCATGTCTACAAACTGACAGTGCTGCTATCGTAAGGTGAACGGAAAAAAAAAAGCAAAGTGAACCAATATTGCGTGGCGGGCCACATATAGTAGGCCCTGTATTTTGAGAGACAAGCCGGGCCGGACTTTGGATGTGGCCCCTGGACTAAAAGGTCAGTTTTCTTGTCATGGGGAGAACCACTCAGCCTGTAAAAGCAGCTGTACGATGGCTTCTGTGATCCTGGAGGAAAATCTCAGATAATAACCCCCTAAAGATTCCAGAGAGTTATTTTCGCTTGCACTTGAGGACAAACCATTTAAAACTAGAATGGCACTCGGAGAGCGCAGACCTCCGCCAAGGCTATTCAAGTGCTCCTCGGATGGTCCCATTTTCTGAGTTGGGAAGTCGTTGGTCCGACTTTGGTGTGCTCATAAGATTTAAGTCGTAATGTGGAAAGAGCATAAACGCTACAAAGAAGATGTGTTGTATTTTATTGCTCAGAGCGTTTAAACAACACGTTGCTGTTTCCAGTATAAATTTACGTGACAACGAAGAGCAAAGGAAACAGATCAGGTGAGCCACGATGTAATGATTATTCCGACACCACGCGAATGCAGCACAAATGCCCTGTATCTCGCAAAGGTTAACGAAAGTGAAAAATAATTTGTGTATTCTCCCCCTGATTTAGATGAGCTCCAAAATCGAATGGGCTCTTTCTTGGCCCATGCATAAGGTAACAATTTAGGATGAGCATTTTTGGAGCTTGACCCATACACATGACGACAAATCATCTCGCCATTTGCTGCTGTGATTTTGTATGCAACTTATATATTAAATTCTTCAATAATAAGAATATATGAAGCACTAAGCAAAGATTTAAAAACCACAACCTTTCACAAGCATTAGGCTATAGCAGTTTTAGGAATACATAGCTCACTGGGTATTTAATAATGTTCTCACACATCTACCAAATAGACAACGCAGTTCTGACAGTTTTGAGTTTGAGATCTTTTTTTTTTTCACCTTGAGGATCCTGTCATAGCCGTACTTCCCAACAAAGCCCAGGAAATAGACACCCCAGGAGTTCATCAGCTCATTGTAGGGTGTACCTGTCACTCCACTGGCTGCCTTTGCAATACGGGGAATCACACTCTCACTATACACCTGCAGACACACACACATATATAGACCTCATCATATATATATATATTACTTTTGACATCAGGATGATGAAGCTTCAGACAAAAACAGACAGAATGACAGAAAGTGCAGACAGGTTGACTTGGATGCACACAGACAGCACAAATATATTACTATTCAGTGCATACATGCAGAGTTAGATTTTTCAGTTCAGACACTGTACCTGGTGGGTGACAAAAGAGTGTAACCTGACATCTGCTCTTTCTCTGACCAGCTTCCACACGTCATCTCCGTAGGACTCCTTGATGAAGTCGTGAAGACTCTCACACAGCAGCCCGTACATTATGCCTCTCTGTCAAGAGCGCTCCCCGACTGATTAACTGCCAACTGTCCTCCCAAAGGCACCTGCGAGCGCATAAGAAAAGTTCACAATGATGACTTTTTCCAGTGCTGCAAGCTGAATTTTAATGCACTTGGCTTGGAGTTTAAAGCTATAAAAAGCCATACACTGACCGAATATTGCAGCTCCACACTACCTGTGGAGTGTTGAACTTCCTCAGCCAGATAAGGTTTCATCTGAAGGTCAACAGGGCAAACGGTTTTAAAGTTGCCCTAATCACACAAGCCCTTGAGTCTGAATGGGCCTCTATTGTTCTTGTGTCAGCTGTCAGCGCCTGGTGGCTGTGCACTTCTCTCTATGTGACATGAACACACTCTGCGGAAGCCACCTCTCAAACACAGATGGCACCGGTCACGAGAATTTGCCCCGTTCTCATCATGTTGTTATTGTCCTTTTCAAGAAAATTACTTCTTAAATGGTTGATTTCCTTATTTCTGTGCCATGCACACAAAGTGCCCAACCCTCATGGGTTTACAAGACATCAAAACATTGCAGTGTTCCAACAAGTCATTACATTACATTACAAAAACAAAAGATCTACAGCTGAGTCCTAAACTAAATAATCTGCCATCTCTCCCAGCCCTGGCAAACAAACTCTGCTACAGTTCCCTTTCTGAAGCACAGCTCAAGTTTTTCACATCCAACCAAAAGAAATCATCATAAATTGAGGTAATTTTACTGAAAAGAGCATTCCTTATATCTTCATAAATAGGACAGTAAAACAAAAATTGAACCTCATTCTCAATTTCACCAAGCTCACACAACAAACACAATCTGTCCTCCTAAATCAGCGATAGCGATCGCGGTCCTAATCATTTAGCGATACACAATTGTCATAATAACCCAATCTGTAATGAATTGTAATACATTAACTGCAAGTGACAGATCAGTGTGATACAAAAGCTGAAATTGTATTTGTTAAAAGGAGGCTACTGTGGTTTCTTTTCTTTCTTTTTTTTATTATAAAGGATATTGGCTTTTTCTACAGAACAAACACTGTTGAATAAGATTGCAACTATTCAACTTCTATTGTGTGTCTGCAGATGATTTTCTGTGACTCAGGATGACTTCACATTTTCTTTCAGACGCCGGGAGGCTTCCCACTGAGGGGATAGTGGTGTTGTGGAGCAGGGCAGGTACAAAATCGATATCCAATCTCAACAGGGATAAGGAAAATTTATTTTTTCCCTCCAGGCTCCTGCTGAGCTCAATGAATCAATTTGTGTATAGGGGGGGGGGAAAGCTCCTCAATAAAGACTAGCTTAAGTTCAAAAAGGCAAACCAAATAAAAGTTAAAAGGCGTCACTCCTAGTGTAACACAAAATGTTTATGCAGAACCCACAACTGGAGTTTCTCAGCAGTTGGTCAGCCAAGGAATACATGAAAACGAAATAGCAAAAACATTGTTATTTATTGCAATCTTTCACACTGCTGAATAACTGAGAGGTGTGTAGAAATCCCATAACGCACAGCAGTGTGAAAGAGAAGGCGGTCAAAGGTCTCACGCCATCAAAAAAATGGAAGAGCAAACTGCCTCAGAGTTTAACCTTTGACCTCAAACTGCTAAACTGAATCGCAACCTCTGATCGCAGTGACCTCATCAATTTTACAGCAGCTCCCGTAAACCTGTGTGTACGCGGGGAAACACATGGCGGGTTGTGTTTGTAAGTACATGTGGCAGAGTAGTTATAAAGTGCTTTACAGAATGGAGGAATAGAAATTGTGTTTGTGTGTGTCTGTTTGCAGCTCAGTGTCACTGTCTGGACAGCAGCTGTTAGAGCGTGCACACACACACACACACACATGCGCACACATGCACACATGCACGCAGGCGTGTGCACACACGCATGCACGCACACACACACACACACACACACACACACACACACAGAGAGGGGATCATATTTTTATTATCAAACTGGCTTGAGGTCAGGATGTAAATCTTTATACTTGCCCCTTCCCTTTAATCGCCCTTTTATAAACCCCCCCCCGCCCTAAACACTCCCTCCATCCATCCTCACTCGCTTATCCCTCTGCTAAAATAACCCTGTGAGGTAAGCACCCGAGGCATCCCTGGATGAGTTTTATACGGACCGCTCCTTCTCTGCCGAGGAGAGAGCGTGGAAGCGTCCAGTACGGGATAAACCACACGACCATCCAGACCAGCTCCGACACCGGACACACAGGAGACACAGGTAAGGACTGTGTACGGGAGTGTACGCCTTTACTGTGGTCACAGTGTGACAGAAGTCACTGCTTACTGAAAAGAGTGTGAAGAGTGGAAGCTATACCGGCTCCTTTAATGAACTGTAAATGGGGAACTCATAAAATGATACATTCTTCTGATGCAAGAGGGACAGCTTTAAAATGTAGAAGATGCACTGTGGCTTTGCTGCAATGGGACACTTGCTTTTATACACATAATAAATGGAATTTAAAAGTGCGGAAGCTCCTTTAAGGGCACCTCCAATTTGTTTAGGGCCCGACCGATATGGGATTTTTGAGATCGATACCGATTTTAGAAGGGTAAAATTCACTGATTACCGATATTGCGGCCGATATAGTGAATTTTTTATTTTATTTAAATACATCTTTTCTATGTTGATTTTGCACTGATATGACTATGCAAAGGCTGCTTTCCTAAACAATTAACTTTATTAAAGAATATTGAACATGATTATACAATGTATTACATTGTGAATCAATTCTAGAAATGAACACTGAGAAAATTAATAAATAAAAATAAAATAAATAGCTAAATAGTACTGTATGTTCAGTAACCATCAATTCCTGACCATTTAAATAAAGACCAAATAAAACTAAAATAAATAGCTAAATAAACATCAGTATGTTCAGTATCAGTCAATTGTTGACTATTTAACTACATAATGCCACCATTTCTAAATCATCCCAAGCATAATTTTCTGTATTATAAGTTTTCATATTGGCACATATTGAACAACATTACCAGTATGTCTGAGACAGGACAATATCGGCCGATAATATCGGCTGACCAATGTATCGGTCTGGCTCTAACTTTGCCTAAATTACTCCAGAATAGAATTCCTTTATTGTCATGAGTAGAGAAAAATATAAACATAAAAGTATATATTCTAGATTTTTTTGTATTTGCTGTGACCTCTACAAACAGTAAGATGTCATGTGCTTCGACTTCATGGGTGCAGGCAATGTCTTTACTGATATTTTGATTAAGTTTCTAAAATTAAAATACTTATTTTACTTATGTGAAGTAAGGGTGGGAATCAGAGTAACTCACAATGCGTTGCCAAAAACTGGCAAAAGGCCGAACTGCCAGAAAGCAGAACAGTTCTTCGGTTAAAATGTTTAAAGGAAGGATACGACTCACTAAAATCTTTCTAATCTAAATCCTTCATAAGGTTTTCAAAGTGAATATTTGAAATAAAAATGCAAGAACACAGCCGTTTAGAGTGCCTGCATGTTTTAATAAAAATATCAATATTTGGCGCTAATATTGATAATGTATTGCAAGAGAAAGTGATGTCATATATTCCTGTATCGATATCTTATCCCACCCCTAATGTGAACTTGTGAAAGTCTTTTTTTGCATTAATTTCATGTATAACTAGAAAAATCAAATGTGTCACATTGAAGCAAAACCACAGAGCATCTTCTACATTTTAAAGCTGCCTCTCTAGTGTCATAGAAATGTATAATTTTATAAGTTCCCTGTTTACAGTTCATTAATATAACTTGGACATGTTTTGGAAATGTATGATATATTAGTGTGTTTTTCTTGCTTTTGTCATATTGAAAGAGATTTGCAGTGGTAAATGACATATTAAAGTCGTATAAGTATAAAAGTAACTAATAATTATTCACATGGCAACATGTGTGTCCATCAGAAGAGGAAGATGATGATGATGATGCAGTCAGGCCTGGATGACATGACTAAGCAGAGGATGTTGCAGGCTAAGGCTCTGTGTAGGGAGGCCAGGGGAGGTAAGTGTGAGATGATTTGATTTCAGATTCCAGTCTATGTCAGCACATTTTCAGACAGAACTGTCATATGCATAACATGTGTAAGTAAGCTA
This sequence comes from Heterobranchus longifilis, assembly GCA_028570985.1. Lineage (NCBI taxonomy): Eukaryota > Metazoa > Chordata > Actinopteri > Siluriformes > Clariidae > Heterobranchus > Heterobranchus longifilis. Next base: position 3,187 of record JAOVVB010191159.1, on the reverse strand, counting down.
ATGCATGTATTAATTTACACACGGGTTAACATATCTTCAACACATTGGTATGCTCTACTTACACCCACATTCAAACTGCCATAGTGTGATCAGTGTGTAATTGAGCCAAACATCAAAGTGTGTTAGGACCAGGGCTGGAGAGTAATCCGAATACAAGTATTTGGATTATGGATTTAAAATACAAAAGTATAGTATTTAAAGTAACTGTTAAATTGGTGGTATTCTGAATACAGTTACTGTCTTTAAAAATAGATTACTTGAGGGATTACCTCCACCAAGGAGGCTGTGTTTTCAGTTCTGTTTGTTTGTCAGAATGATTACAGAGAAACTACTGACCTGATTTTCATGAAACTTATTGGAAGGGTGTAGCATGAGCCAGTATACTTTGGAGCGGATCCAAATCGCAGGGCGGATACACCAATTATTTTTCACTTTCATTACCATTGTGTGCATGGCCTTGATTATATTTGCTCTAAGATTTATATGAGACATTTCAAATAAACAGATTTTTTCAAAAAAGTGCAACAATTGGTGCACGCACAGTGCATCTGCACAGGACAATGTGAGAGGAGACACACAGCCAGGACACTGTCAAAAAGTAATCCAAAGTATTTAGAATATGTTACTTAATTTGAGTAAATAAAATTACATTTTAGGGCATGTATTGAGAAATCTGTAGTGGAATACGTTTTAAAAGTAACCCTCCCAACACTGTTTAGGACAGCATGGGGGACACATGGGACGGGGTACTGTACAAGTGCCAGTGTGCTGTCGAAATTCTCCAAACATTCCAGCAGGGACCATCCCAGTTGCACTGTTTGTCTTCTAGCGTTGTTCGCCAGCTATAGACTTTGAAACCAAGTCCCCCAAACTCAGCAAAATGTGACTCCCCTCCACTGAATTTTATGCAGGTCGATCAAAGGCAGCTCCTGGAGGGTGGCACATGCCTTCTGTGAGAAAAAGGGCCTTCCACTCTTACATGTCTTTCATCCAAAGACCCTATTTATATGCCCAGTTACCCCATGCAACCCTGGACCGCAAACAAACATTACACACCCCTTGACGTCATCTTGAGGCTATTTCAGACCCTCCGCCGTCTGTGCCATGATATAACACGAGAAGAGACCCTGAGCAAAAGCTGCACAGATACCAACTTAGTGATGCTACACGTTTTTATATCAGTGCCCCTCTGGTGTTTAAAGTTCACAGAAACAAGAAAATCAGAGGCATTAGAATTTGCCAAAGGTCCTTATTAGTCTGTGTTGTTTTCCTTCTCTTTCCAAATGTTTCTGTTATCATCGCCTTTGCACTAACAACTAAATATGATGCATTTATGCAGGGTTAGAGACGCCTCGTCACCCGATGCCACGCAGCATAAGAACCTGCGGCAAATAGATTTCTCTACTCGGATTCTGCCATTCTGAAAATGCATAAGGAGATTAAAGTGTAATGACTTATTAAAGCACCTCCATTTGTCTGTCGTGTCGCGCCAGAGGGTCTGAACCTCGGGAAGAAGATCAGCGTTCCCAAGGACGTGATGATGGAGGAGCTCAACCTTCCGTCTAATCGAGGCTCTCGCATGTTTCAGGAGAGACAGAGGAGGGTCGAGAAGTTCACGCTGGAGAACGCGGCCAACGCTGCTCACAACACCAACACTGTAAGGAACTGAGAGAAGGCACATTAAACACAACATTCACTGACCTTACCGCAACCTGCACATCCCAAATTACGTTTCCGACATGTAGTTAATGCTTAATAACAGCTTGTTGCCGAATTGATTTAAGAGCTACAATTAATGGCCAATGAAGTTTGACTCTTCTCTGACCTTCTGTCTCATTTCAGCAACAAACATTTAACATCTCACGACAATAACTGCACCTGCAGAATGGGCTGTTTCCACCTTAATGAATGACCTATTTAAAAAAAGGAAATGAAATCAGACAAGAATGTCCTTAAAAAACAATGTTAAGAAGAGATGTTACAGGGGCACTCCAGCATTGGAGTATTGCATTTTTATAAAGTTGGCAGGCCCACAAGAGATAATAAAGACATCATAAAATACATTTTAAAAAAAACAATTAAAAACACTGTAACTACACTTACCATAATGCACTTCTGGTGTTGTTCCTGCCTCCTTAATGTCCCACTTCTTTCCCACACACATCCAGTTTGTAACGCATGCTTTCTGTTAAAATGTTTAAGTCTCAAACCCAAGCTGAACAAACTGATGATGACATCATTTTTGGAAAGCTCCCTGTAGAGCTAAGGAAGGACGTTATACAGCTGTTTTCTCAGGCTGCTACAAGAAAATGGAATTTCATGTGTAAAAGGATGATGGATTCTGTCCAGATCGCCTGTCTCAGACCAAAATTACAATTACACAACTGTGACATTATGCATTTTTCATTTTTCCTATACTAAAAGTATGCACTTTAGCATTGTAATACTTCACATATATTCATGTTTTCATCTTACAAATTGCATCCTTTATGTTTATTTTTTATAATTCTTGTTAAAAATGTGAGTACATGACAAATACATTTTTGAATCTTGACAAATTCACAGAAATCTAACTTCCCAGGTCTATCAGGAGGCCGTTCCTCCCGCACAGATCATCCCACAGCCACAGGCAGGAAAAGAGAACCAGGCTTTCTGCATCCCTGGTAAGCACAGCCTGGTCATGAACCTTCAGAAGACTGTAGCAAAGAAGGGCAGCCCCGACTTCCTCGCTCCAGGTAAATCTTAATACACGGTGAAGTAAAGCCACAGACTACTATACTGCCTCAAGCTATAGGACTAGCTCACTGCAACGCCAAATGCATGCGCACTGTATCTCGCTTTGGTACTTCTGCATGGAAATGTGTTGAGCAAATAAATGAGTTTTCTCACTGTCGGTGCCAGGAGGGTTGGCAGTTTGCAGAAAGCAGTTATGTGACCATCTTTTCGGAGTGCTGTTGTGCATTTGTCCTGACAGAAGGCTCTGCTTACAGTGACTGACAGTAAGCTGAGCTGTTTATTATCAGGGATTCACACTGAGATCTAATTACTGTAGTTCCTATTGTTGACAGGAGCGGCATCAAAGAGATTTATATGAATATTAGATCTTTTTGTGCTTTGCTTGGGCTTTTTTTTTTTTTTTTAATTAGTTTCAAAACCCTGGGACCATGCATTTTTCTGAACAATGGGG
>JAOVVB010191140.1:0-11055 GCA_028570985.1 Heterobranchus longifilis | reverse complement strand
CGTTTTACACAGATGTTTGACATGAGCCTCATACGTCAAATGAGAGTCCATTTTAACCCCAAGGTTTATAACGGATGTTGACAATGGGATATCCTGACCAGAAAAGGTAATACTGGTGATGTTAGATGTCCTAACCTGGTGTGGGGTGCCTACTAAAATAGCTTCAGTCTTAGAGCTGTTCAGCTGCAGGAAATTTTGCTTCATCCATGTGCTATGAATGCATCCATGTGTAGCCATTGATTATTTTATGTGGTCGTTCATTCAGCATTTTGAAACAGGTATGTATGTTATATTTAGTACATTTTATTGTCCTCTGTGGTATGCACATGTTTAATTTGTTTTATTTTGACCATGAGGAACATTAGGTCGAAGTGGGTGCTGTGGACTAATGCATGAATGCTGCTGCTTTGCATAAACACTGCTGCTTTTGTTTCACTGCTGCTTTCGTAGTACCTATCCTTTTGCTTCACCACTGTTTTGTATTGCATATGTCCTGCTTTACTGCCATTGGATAAATATATATATAGATATATGCACTTTCCCTCGCTCCTGCGTTGCATGAATGCTGCTTGGCTGGATTGGTGCTTTGCCATATTGCTGCTTTGCATGCACTCTATCTTGTCTGTTTGAGAACTTGTTTTTAGTTTTAAGAGTTGTTTTTTTCCTTTCCCTCTCTCTCTCTCCTATTTTTCTGGTTGTGTGTTTTTATTTTAATGATTATATCTTCTAATCTTGTAGCGCTATGAGCTAAAGGTGGTAGCAGTGCAACATGCTGGGGGTGGTTTCCTTCTTCGTGTGTGTTGGTCAACGTTTGTGCTGCTGGTCACAGTGAATTGTGTGTGGGTGTGATTCACGTGTGTTTGGGGGTGATTCTAGTGGGAATATTCATCCCCCCTCTTTTTCTAAGTCTGCTTATCCACTGGTAAGCTCCAGCTCTAATTTCATTATGTATTTTAGGAGCTTGTGTATATCATTCTTAGCGTAGCATACACTTGATGATGATGATGATGATGATGATGTAGTTGCAACTACTTTTAGCATTGCTATACATAACTTCTGAACTGTTACGTGTAGGATTGTTTGTGAGAAAATAAACGTACGAACGTTTATGTACGAAATCCACGCCTCTTGCATTTTCAGTGAACCTACCTGGGTGCCAAAGTCAAGGTAATAATTAGGATCGTTCGATTTCCTTGGGTGCAATCCCCAAGGTGGCGTAATTGGCTACATTATTAAAATCAGGGGATCTGCCGAGTTCGAGCCAGCCCCCTGCACCACGCCACGAAGAAAAAAAAAAAAAAAGGAGTCAGGGAATGAGTGTATCAGCTGTGATTCTTATAGCTGCTGAAACTGAAAGCATGGTCCAAGTTATGTGTTCCATCTTAGCATTCATCTCCTCCCATGCTGCTCGATGTCGACTCCTGCATTCACGGTGGAGGCAAAGTAAACTGTCACATACTGTAATACACAGAGACCGAGAGAAGTGGCTAATTAACTCTTTGCAGACTTCCAAAGGGTTAAACGATTTTAAATGATCATACTGGATAAACAGAGTCAGAGACAAGATTGGTTCAGAAACAGGTTGACCATACATATACACAGAGTGGTAAGTTTCAGGAAGCTGAACTTTTAACTCACTGAATGTGAGAACTGAGAGTTCTTGTGAAGATTATGCAGCAGTGAGGAACAGGTGTGCATGGTTAATAGTCAGGAGAATGAGAGTGTGAGACTGGCGAGTGCTAGGAAACTGTGAGTCAGGTGCTATGAGGTTCATGGTGCTGTGGAGACAAGAGTCTGTTTCACAGATATTGTCATTAATTCGGTCAAGGGCTTAGAGTATCTTCCTATCTGCTTATTCATTTATTACAGTTTTAGTCTTTTTCATTTTTAAGTTGTCTGTTGCCTTTACGTTACATCAGATTACATTTGACATCAAAGAGAAAGTGTCATTGACTTCTCCAGTCTTAAGGCCTAAAATCTGGCAACCTTGAAGAATTAAATCGCCACTTATAAAATTACGTTATTGACATAAGTCCTCAGCCCTCAATACACCCTGATGAGAATAATCAATAAGAGCTTATAAGATCTTGCCATGTCCCACAGAAAAGGTTACTTGCACTTTGACCTTTAACACATTGCTTTCTTTCATGTTACCATATAGCTGTATATGTACATGTTGCTGTACACGTTATTGTATTGCAGTATAGTGAAATGTTTCATATGGCACTGATGAAACGACAATGCGGCCTGTTTCATTATCGACTAGCTCCACAATATCCTTCTCAGAGTCAGGCACAGTGTAGATCTATCATCTCAATCTGTTTCATCACAGATAAAATCTGCGAAGGAGCCTGTGAGGAATATGGAGTCTAATCAAATTACATGCTTTATAAGATGAAAGAAATAAAGAAGTTACTAGGTTTAAGGGCCACCCATGTGTATTGTTTATTATTTATTTAAACAATATTACATGAGAGGGAGAACTAACCGACTGTGCCCACGTGCTGCATATTCAGCACAACCGGTGTTGTGATATCGCTTTTATACAACAGTTCCACAAACACCATTTATTATCAACAGATTATGATTTGTTTCTTTATTTAACCAGTTATTTTGCTCCGCCCACACATATCATTCTGAGAGCTGGTGACCGACAGTTAGTTACTTACTGTTAGTGTAATTACCCAGGGTGAAAGTAATTTTAAACTCTAACCAGTACTATGTAACTAACATATAGAACAAATCATGGAGGTGGTAGACAGTCCTGAGAAACTTACGAGATTTACTTTATATTTACACCTCTTCCTTTTTAGAACATCAACCGTTCCAGGGTTGAATCCCAAATGTCCTAAAGTACAAAACTCTGTGTAAGTTGTTAGATTATCTGTATAAATAAAATAAAGGATCTGTCTGTACACTGGTCAGAATGAAACCAGACTTGAAACCAGTTCCATAAAATTTTCTGTGTGTCTGTCTGTCTGTCTAGCCAGATTTTGTCACAGTATCTCGCAAAACTGGCTGGACATAATTTCATGGAACTTTTGCAGTATTCATATATCTACCTAAAGTTTAAGCTGCACTATACTGTAAGTGAAATCAAAATCTTGCAATGATGCTCCCTGCACCAATCGATATTAATTAGAAAAGCTAAAATGTGCACTGACGCACATAGAGCACAGACAGGGCACGTGCGGTATAATAAGTTCCAGGTGTGAGCGCGCGCGCTGCTTACCTGCCAACCTCTCGGCCAACGTGAGCGCGTGCACCGAGGGGCGGTAGTCGGGCGCGTGCTGCGCGCTCTGATGGTGCAGGTTATACATGGCGCTCAGGGAGTTCATGGCGTGTAGAGAGTATCCACTGTTCACCCCGTAGTGCTGCATGACGGAGATCAGCCTGGACAGAAAGAGAGAGAGAGAGAGAGAGAGAGAGATGCAAGTTAAATGCAGAAATGTAAAGCGTCATCCTGCAACATTTCAGTCGTTTTAGTGCACAAAGGGGACTAAACAGTACCTCCTTCCCTAGGTCCTCTACCTAGAAACATGCATGTTGTAAACCTTTAATCCTCACCCTGTAGAGGAAAGATGTGTTTAAAGGTTCAATGTTTCCCGATATTAAAGGTACAAAAACAAAGGTAAAAGGACAGAAAACAAACAAAAGGACAGATACCGCGCATTTAGTGTTTTTTTTCTATGTAATAAAGCCGCTTCAACAGTATTCCAGTTTTCTCCAGTTTGAGCTGTTAGGGTGAAGGGAAGACATCACTGGCACAAAACCAATCTGTAAACATCATGCAAAAACAAACAACAACAAAAAAAAAACAAGAAAACAATTAAAAATAAATCTGCCTGATATAACCAAAATTGAAGATTAAATCTATACCATGTGTGGGCTGTCAATATAAAGTATATGATCTGCTTAAAACCCACAGAAACTTAAGTTTCTTATGCATTATACACACGTAACACAATGTAAAGGTAGAATAAATAAAAAATAAATAATCAATATAAATGTGCATAACATAAACTAGATCTAATCAAAGGGATTAAATCATACGGGCTGCAAATCGGTTTGCAAATAAGTTAAAGGCTGTCAGTATGAAGTATATATGTATATGAACTAAAGAAACTCAAACTTATGCAAGTTATACACGTGTACCAATAAAATTTAAAATGAAAATAAAATAAAATATAATAAAATAAAATAAAATCTCAGGTCATGAACGCACCACGATAACTTTAGTGATGATTTATTTTTAAATAACTAAATTTTATAAATTATTTAAGCAGCGGTATTAGACAGTTATTTTCGGGTTATTATTTTCATGTTTATCTTTGCAGTATTGTCTCATTCACATGCGGTGTGTCTTTATCCTGGGAGAGAGAGCGAGAGCACAGCTTTATAGGGTAATTGTTGTACGGAAACAGAAACAGTATTTTCCTAATAAGCATAATTTCAGTCGGATTTGTGCTCTTGGTGTTAAAGAGGAAAATATCAAATGAATCCGATCTAATCGCGGAGGAAAATGTTCGTTCAAAAACACATCCTTACGAACGGTTTTAATCTGCAGAAATGCAACACTTTAAGGAAAAGAAAAGAAAAGAAAACACATGGAATTAAACCCTTTCGTGCACACATTCATAAATTCTAGGCCTATATAAAGCTCGCTTATGAAGGTAGGTTTTTGGTAAATATTAAGGTTATACTTTAGAAAAATATATGGTGTAATTAATCTTCGAATCACGTAGTAAACATTAATGGAAATTTCTATAACCTTCTGTAGCCTGTAACCTATTTGTTAACCTTATCCTTGATTATTTTCATACATGAAAATAGCTAAAATATAAAAATAAAAATATTTTGTGCCAGAATCCACTAATCGACTTTTTTTTTTAACTCTTCCTTCTTATTATTTTTAAATCAATTATTTTTAAGATGATTTGTTCCATGCGACAGTCCAAAACTCTTTGTAAATAAATGTAAATTCTTTCTGTTCATATGTTTATTATATGAACAATTTGTAAAGATTTTATTTTTGTTAATTTTTTAGACGACATGTTTTACCAGTGTGACCGCAGAAATATAGCTACTACTACTACTACTAATAATAATAATACAATTTAAAATGTAAATACACACAGATCTTTCTTTTCACTCAAACGATCTTTATGTCTTGAAGAAGAAAAAGGAAAAACAGTGGTTTAAAAATAATTATGAACTTTTTAAAGATGCTTTAGAATATAAAGCGTTTTTGATTAAAGCTATTGTTTATTAAAAATAAGTGATTAACATGGAGGAGGAGTGTGTTGTTTGTTTTAATTGTAACATTTCTGTATTACTAAGATTCAATCAAATGAATTCATTTTTAAAGTTAAAACAAACATTGTTTTAATTGTTTTCTAATGTTAAAATAATTGGCGACGATATTAAGACTAAAGTTTAAAGGACAACATTATGCACTGGCAGTAAGTCCCAAATCAGCACCACAATACTGTATGTAGTCGTGACACACTTGTTAGGGAGGCAGTGTGCAGTTTGGGACACAACTATCCACCACAAAGAAATAAATAAAAAAACACCCCGTAACTTCACCCACTCTCTTCTATCTGATCTAAAACCGGTCCGATTAGCTGAGGTCCGAGGTCGAGCTTTCAGCCTGTGTCCTCAGGGGACCACAGGAGAGACGATTTAACACGTCGTTTGTCACCCTGACAGGCGTGTAAGACATCAGTTCCAGTGTAAAATTAACACCTCCCCCCTAGAAGGGATTATATGGAACTTCATATTCCATAATATTCAAACATACAACATTAAATCTACACAGAAACAGCAATGCACACATCTAGCCACTCACTGGATCAAAAGAAAACGGACATATTGTATATTATAATAAATGTGATTATAATTTAATAATAGCTATAAAGTTTAGCTTACTGAATATTAGCTTATTCAATTATATTTAGCTTATAAAAACACACACAATCGAAAATCCAAGTTGTTTTAGATATTTGATTTGTTCAGCAAAATTTGGTCTATGACATGGTGGCTTAATGTCTTGCACTGTCACCCCGCACCGCCAGCGTCTGGGTTCAATTCCCACCTTGGGGTTTGTGTGCATGGAGGTTGTATGTTCTCCCTGTACTTGGTGAGTTTCCTCTGGGTACTCTGGTTTACTCCCACAGACCAAAGACATGCAGATTAGAATAATTGACATTCCCATGTTGCCTGTAGTGTGTAAAAGCATTTGGGAAAGTTGATTGGAGATCCTACCACGCTCATAAAAATGGGAATAAATACAATGGTAAACACTGATCTCCACGGTTAATAGTTGGTTCCTAGATGGATGGATGGATGGATGGACGGATGGATGGACAGATGGATGGACAGATGGATGGATGGATTATTATTATTATTATTATTATTATTATTATTATTATTATTATTAAAATGAAAGTGTAAGCTTGCAATTTAGCCTTCATATAAAATTTAGTTTTAGATCAAATAACCAAAATAATGAAATAAGTGATAAATTAAAGTCTGTGTTTACTTTTAAAAATAATATTTTATAATGCAATACATGTAACACACATCCGCCTGAAATATCTTTGGTGCATTGTCATGGGGCTTCATACTGTATTAACCTCCACAATAGCTGAATTAAACCTGAAATATTATCAGAATTCAATGAAGGTGCATAAACATTGCTTTGTAATCTATACCATAGACTGTACTGAATATTAGGTATTTGTGAAATACTGCTATACTGATGATGGCTCAATAACCAGTACACTACTGCGCTTTCTCTTTACTTATATCACACTTATTTATCATAGTATTTTAGATACTATGCATCTTTGCACTACTGCAATTTTTTAATGCTGTCATTGTATATTTTATCCATATTTATTTTGTGCATAATATCATTGTTAGTATGTATGTATGTATGTATGCATGTATGTATGTATGTATGTATGTACGTATGTATGTATTAACAAATATATCATATTTATAATACCTACTTTACCTCCAGTACATATGACACCCACATCGTTATGTTTGCAATGTTATTTATAGGCCACTTATTAACTTCTGGGTAGATCCTATTTGCTTTCATTTGCTTGGTAAAGTATATGTACTTTGCACAATGACAAAAATTAAATCTAATCTAATCTAATCTAATATAATATAATATAATATAATATAACTACTACATACATATTAATGTAGGAAATTAACGAAAATGAAAAACAGTGCATGTGTGATATTTCAATAAAACTAGAATCCAGGTACATTTAAATGAATAAAGAAAACTAGGTAATCCAGTACCGAATTCAACATCTTGACTTACTGTACTGTTTATACTGTAATACTATATATAGCAACATCTCTAGCTTTAGGATAATCTGACTGGTATTTAAAGTTTTTAAAATTAAATTAAATAAACATAATTAGAAATAATAATCAGAAGGTGTTTTTTTGTATGAAATGTAAGATATCTAAAGCAAAGAATATAAATGTTAAAAAACTTAGGTAATAGGTATTATTCATGATTCTGCATAATTTTTCAATTCATTCTTTTATTCATTCATTCATTCTGCACTATAATTCAATGTGAACAAACTCAAAAAGTGACACCGGACAATTTTAGTCACTGTGTACAAACGTTGTTTCTCATGTCTAATCTGTTCTATTAAAGTATACAATTAGATGATGGATTTGATCTAAAATGGTTCATGATGTTTTACACATGGACAACTGTGGACATGTATGTCACTCAAGAGCAAACTAGACAAAGCTAATACTTCAAAAGGCTGAAATTCGTATCAATAATTTTAAAGGTTCTACGTTTTATTCAAGTTATTATATTGTCAATAATATAGCTGTAATGTAAAGAAACTGTTTCCAAGAAATTTGGAAAACAATGCAAAATAGCACTACATTTATCCACTTTATAAACACAAATAATATAAACCTGTTTAGAATAACACCTCTTTTTTAGTGTGTAAAATTTCTACAAAAAAAAATATTTTTCCTCTACATTGAGTTTTGTAGAACAAATAATTCTTTCTCTCTCTCTCTCTCTCTCTCTTTCTCTCTCTCTCTCTCATAATTTATACAGTTAAATGTAATAATAATGTAATAATAATCCTTTAAGATCCAGCCACAAGTAAATACAATCCTGTAATAGTTTTACACCACTATGTTGCACAGTTATGTGCTGGTGTTTAAGCGCTGCAGAAAACACACACAGACACACATTAAACAAACTGTAATGCTGTAGGAGTGAAGTGAATTGAAGTGTGTCCTCACCGGCAGGCTTGTTCCCTCGCAGCGGCGCGTCTCTCCTCAGACTGCTGGTCAGTTTGCTTAAGTGGTTTACAGATCCCAGTTTTAAACCTGTACATCACACATCATGAAGATGATGACGAGGATGATGGTGACGAAGATGATGATGATGATGATGATAGTAAAGAAGAGCTGAGCTACAACTAACTATGCAGCAGTGTGGTGTGTAAGTGTGTGAGTGTGTAGAGGTGTGTACATGCGTGTGCATATTTTACCCCCACTTAGAGCTTTTAAAGCACAGCACAGCACCGTCCGCATAACCAATCACATCGGGGCTCTGAGATAGAGAGACAGAGAGAGAGAGAGGGACAGAGGGAGAGGCAGGGTCATGCCCAGTGTGAAAGAAAGCAATTGCACAAACAATCTAAAGCAGAAGGAAGGAAGGAGAAAGAAAGAAAGAAAGAAAAATGCTAAATAAAATAATAAAAGATGCAAGGAAAAAGAATAAAAGTCAATAAATAAAAATAAAAGCCAAAAAAGACTTTTATACATAAGGGACAACTAAGAAGTCCCTACAGAGACAGCGGAAAGAAAGAGAAATTGACAGTTAGGAAGAGGGAGTGAAGAAACAAAGCAAGTGAGAGATACACAGAACAAAGACAAAGAGACAGAAAGAAAGAGTTATATAAGTTATATAGAGAGAAACTGAGAAAGATAAAGAGACAGAAGGTGAGACAGAGATTTAAGAGAAAGACACACAAAGAGAGGTGCGAGAAAGGAACAAAGATAAAGTAGAAAAAAATGAAAGAAGACAATGAGAGAGAGAGAGAGAGTACACAGGGTCATGCTCACCACAAAAGAAAGCAAGTTCACCAACAAATCTAAAGTGGAATAAAGAAAGGACGGATGGAACGAGAGTGAGAGAGAAAGAAAAATGTTAAAAGAAAGAAAATAAAAAAAGATACAAGGAAAAAACGATAAAAGTCAATGAATAAAAATGTGTATTTCTCTAACCAGAAAAACCTAAAATAAAATAAACAAATGAGAAGCCCCTACAGAAACAGATAGGCAGATGGACGGTGAGAAATGGACAGGGAGAGAGAGGAAAAAGAGACAGAGACAGAAGAAAAAGTGAGAGACGAGGAAAGGGAGAGAGAGACAGAGAGAGAGAGAGCGAGAGAGAGAGAGATTGACAGAAAATAATGATGATAGAGGGACAGAAAGAAAGAGATACAAAGAGAGAAAGTGAGAAGGATAAAGAGATTAAAGGAGGGAGAGACAGGTATTTAAGAAAGAATCAATAAGAGATAGAGAGAGAGAGAGAAAGGACAGAGAAAAAGAGATAAAGAGAGACAGGTGCATAAAGGGAGAGTAAGGAAAATTGAGAGTAATGCTGAGAGAGAGAGTGTGTGCTGAGGTGTGTATCTCTCTCTCTCTCTCTCTCTCTCTCTCTCTCTATCTTTTCCGTCTCTCTCTGACGCAGGGGATTTCAGGATTGAGGAGACGAGACTCAGTGTGGTGAAAGGCACTCGGTTTAAAAGTGACGGCTGCTAAGAGGATTAAAACAATAACGTTCTTCTCCTCCTCCTTAGCAGCTCCTCTGTAGATCTCTCCCTCACACAGACGCTCTTCAGGGATGAGATGTTAGCGCCACTATCCCGGTTCGTTCACCGGAAAACTCCAGAATCCTGACAAGATACCGACACTGATGGAACCCTGACTCTACATCTTATATATTTATACTAACTATACAATACCTATAAATCCAGTGTCTTCTTGTGCCAGTCCCCAGTCTGGCTAAATGCAGAGGGCTGTGGCAGGAAGGGCATCTGACGTAAAACATTTGCTGAATCATTAACATGACTTCCATACCAGATCTGTTGTGGTCCGGGGTAACAACAACCGCCAACAACTGTTGACCTACAGGGTGCTGGTGGAAATTGGGCTACTGTTGGGCGAGGAAGGCGTATTCATAGGCAGAGAGAGAGAAGGAAAGGTAAGAGTTTAAGGGTGACAGTAGGGATTTTGAATGTTGGGACTATGACAGGGAAAACAAGAGAGTTAGTTTACATGATGCAGAGAAGAAAAGTGAATATATACTTTGTGTCCAGGAGACCAGGTGGGAAGGTAGCAAGGCTAGAAGCTTAGGAGCAGGGTTCAAGTTGTTTTACCATGGTGTGGATAGGAAAAGAAATAGAATAAAAGTTATCCTGAAAGAGGAGTTTGTAAGAAACGTTCTGCAGGTGAAAAGAGTATCAAATAGGTTGATGAGTCTGAAGCTGGAAATTAATGGTGTGATGTGCAATGTTGTTAGTGGTTATACGCCACAGATAGGATGTGAGTTAGAAGAGAAGGAGAAATTCTGAGTGAGTTAGACAGGTAGGGGGATACATGGTGTATAATCAGGAAAGAGAAAAGTGGACAGGTAGACTTGGTGGTGGAACGAGGAAGCCCAGGAATGTATACAGAAAAAGAGGTTAGCTAAGAAGAAGTTGGCCACTGTGAGGACTGAAAAGAGTAGACAGGAGTAAAGGGAGATGCAGCATAATGTGAAGGTAGAGGTGGCAAAGGCCAAACAAAGAGCACTTTGGAGGAGTACTTTGAAGAGTTGATGAATGAGGAAAATGAAAGAAAATGAAGAGTAGAAGATGTGACTGTTGAGGAGCAGGAAGTAGCAAAATTCAGTAAGAGTGAGGCGAAGAGGGCATTAAAGAGGATGAAGAGTGGAAAGGCAGTTGGTCCTGATGACATACCTGTGGAGGTATGGAAGTG
>JAOVVB010191110.1:0-11056 GCA_028570985.1 Heterobranchus longifilis | reverse complement strand
TATCTATCTATCTATCTATCTATCTATCTATCTATCTATCTATCTATCTATCTATCTATCTGTCTGTCTGTCTATCTGTCTGTCTGTCTGTCTGTCTGTCTGTCTGTCTATCTATCTAAAACACATTAAAAACACACAAACACATGCAAATAAAATATCTAGAAAACAATCAAGCACAGATAAGATTAAAACATTTGCAACCAGTCAAAGGAACATTTCAAATCAATGATCTAAACTGCCCATAGATTTAGTAGAGAACTGATGTTAAATGACTGCATGAGCTGCTGTGCTGACTAAAAGTAATCTGGCCTTCGAGCCTCCGTGCACCATCCTCGCTGTGTCAGGGAGGACTTTTGTTGTTTGGTCCCTGTTGAGGCACAAATGCATTTTTAAATACATTTTTATGTTCAAAAGTCATGGTTGGCCATTAGTTTTAATATAAACACAAATTATAAACATAAATGCCATTAAATAATCTTCTGTACCAATATTTTTCCATTGCTCTTTGTAGCTGTACCAGTATATCTTAAGAATATACCACTGAACTTGGTTTTTTTTCTTTAGTTTTTACATTTTTATATCCAAAGGTCTAACATTTTCATGTACTATTATACTAGTGTTATTACCAGAAGAGCAGATGACTAAAAGGTTACTGTTACTGGCCTTTAAGAGGAAAATCTGACCATGTTTAGTGAAATAAAATGCACAAACAAAATTACCAGCAGCAGCAGCAGCAGACTAACATTCTGAATGTTTTTTTTAATATATCTGGATAGATTTGTTGACTTAAAGTTGATTTTAATTCCAGGATCATGCGTAAGGTCATGGGAAACAAGTCCAGCTGCCCGACTCAGGGTGACAAGGTGGTGGAGCTCATCTACATCGACATCGTGGGCCTCACCCAGTTTAAGAAGACGCTGGGACCTTCCTGGGTCCACTACCAGTAAGTACATTGATATTGATCCATCAGCTTCTGACTGTTAGTGATGTGTTCCTTATATGGTCACACAGTCCAGTTGGAATTAGGCCTGGACAATATGGCAAAAAATATTATCGCAATATTTGTTTTTCCATATTGATCGATATTTATCACGATATTTAATTTGATAATGCCGTTAATTCATCAGTTAAACTTTAGAATATCATTTTTTAACCAATTAACCAAAAAGTAGCATAATGTAAACATTAGGGCTGCATGAGTCTGGTCAAAATAAGAATCACAATTTTTTTTACACTCAATATTGAGATCAGGATTTTCTCCCATAATTCTTAGGGACACCAATGGTTAAAGAAAAAATGTTTATAGCAGTTTATAGCATATGATCATCACCATCTTATTTCAATTAATGATACAGTCCTGATTCATCAGGTCTTCAGCGATTTCCTGAAAGTTTGTGGAAGACTTAGGTATTTGGTGGGCGGTTTGGGGGTGCTCGCCCAACAACGGTTTACGTTTTCCAATTTAAAACTATGCAATTTCAAATAATTTTGGTCCATTCTTCTTCTTCTTCTTCTTCTTCTTCTTCTTCTTCTTCTAAGATTGTGTACATGCCTGAATCAAGATCCCGATCTTTTAACGATTAATCGCGCAGCCCTAGTAAACATTTAACATGCGTTATGTGCCTTAACAAAACATTACAATTAGCTTGCCTTGGAACTCATTAAAATAATGTAAATAAAACTAAAAGCTGTGACTACTATCACATCAAATTCCTTTGCAGCATACTTCTTAGCACCAATCAAAAGTGAGTAACATTTGAATCAAAGTGTAACAACCGTTGTGCGGTTGTTTGTTTAAGTTATCAGCATGTCAATCAAATATGATCAAATCACACCGACACAGTCCTGATGAAGCAAATTAGCTGCATTTTTTGTGTTAAACTAAATAATATCGTGGATGTTTTTTTCCCTAACTTTAAATTTGCCACATCAACACAAGTGCAGATTGGTGGCTGCTGTAATTTGATTCATTGTTTATCTTTAATTTAATTTATCCAGTTTAATTTAATTTATCCAATTTATCCACGCATTGTCTGTTTCAAAGCCTCCCCACAGTTTCACACTTTCCAGTACAACCAGTTTTCCGCAGGTGGCTATTGCGCAACTCTGCTTGAGCCACTGACTGTTAATTACTGTTCGTTGCTCGTGTTTGTTGACCTTACGTTTTCCATTATCTCCAAATAAATTCACAGTTCTCTAACCTCGTGCTGCCACTGCCAGCTGTGGTTCAACAGCTTCTCTCACAGATGCAAAGGGCACTGGGTTGAGACTTGTCTGCCACTTGCTGGGACAATGAGTCTATTTTCTGCTCAAACATTACCGCAATTTCCCAAAAGGCCGCAGTAGCGTCTGTTGTTTGCGATGTTTTGAGTCTATTCTCTCTCTCGGATTGCTCCGCTGAGGACTGTAGATGAGGCCTTGCTGGTTTGTTTTGAAAGAGCTTTCATCAGCTCCGACTGACAGGAAAAGAGGAGGAACAATAAGTCTGGGGGCACTAATGGCCCCACTTGTTCCTCCTGCTTGTCACCAGGTTTTGTTTGTCTGCGACATAACACCTTAAACTGCATCCGCTCCCTTTGTGCCCTGAGGAAATTGATTCAGCCTCTGGCGTAATGCAAGGTCCAGATGCTGTTTTCTGCATTATTTCTCCTACTATTATTGAACACTAATGTCAAAGCACTCAATGTCACTGTGCTTTGTGAAAGAGGACATTTTTCTTTCAGTAAATGTAACCTAGTCAGTTTTCCTGCATCACCTTTCTGCCAAAGTATCTTTTACTTTGCTGTCTCCTGTCAGTGAATCCCATTCTTTGTGGCCTGAGAATCCCTTTGTGGAAATGAGAAAAATATCCTATGCACAGAACATGTCAGATTTGTTTGCATATCAGACTGCAAATTCTTGCAAGCAATGAACTGTGATTATTGTTCCCTTTTTCCTGGTTTACACTTTGTGTTTGGGGACAAAGCAACCAAAGTCTGTCAGGCCCGTTTTGTGATTAATGTGTTTTGTCTTCTGGCTATCTGTCTTACAGTGTTGTATCACTGTGTTTCATACTACTCTGGAGGAACGGGAATGCTCTGAGCTGTTGTTTTCTGGGTATAAGCTCGAGCCAGTGTTGCCCCATTGTTTTATTTCATTTAATCCTTTCATCCAATAACTGAATCGGGTTATGCGCTTTCATCTGTATCAGCGAGGATGCACAAAATGTGCCGGCGTATACCAGTTCTAAATTTGGTGCTCATGACAATAATGCAGAAATGAAATTGGACAAGTCATCAGCTACGTGTGTCCACAAGTTTGATTTCATCAATTTTCTTCTGGCTCACTTCCTCACTTTCTTTTGCCACAAAACTTTGTTTTGACAACAACACTGTCTGGCTTGCGTGTGTATGTGGCGGTGTGATTCATGCCACTGACTTCCGTGTCAGCTGTTGAAGTATCTGTGGTTCTGTCAACAACTTGCTTTGGAGATTGTTTGAGTTGCAAATCATATAGTGGTGCTATGTAAAAGCCAGTATTTTTTAGACAGTTTTGGCAGACAATTGTTATAATTGCTCCTTCACTAAGCCTGGCTGCTCTTGGCTATTGTTGCTACGCCTGTCAAGGCACATGGGTTGCAATAACAGTGGCACATTTACCACTCAAAATCAGTGGTGATTATTCAAATAATGGGCCTTCAAGTGAAGACAGAAATAGAAAGAAGTAGACTTCTCACTTCTAGTCGGCCACCGTCAATGATCCCATCTGAAATGACCACTGTCCTGCACAGATTTTTATTAGCTTTAGCTAGCTAGCTAGCTAGCTAATTAACTCAGTGGATGTGTCTAAGATAAAATAAGTTAACACTTTACAGCAGCAAAGATAAAAGTGGCCATAGGCCATCAACGATAAAATGTTAAAACCATCCAACAACAAGCTAAAGTGCAAAGAGTATGCAATAAATGCATAAAAAGACTATACAACAACACCAACAAGTTATACATCAGTTTCAGTGGGGCGGGGCAACAATCCATGAGGGCGGGGCTGTTGCGGTGAAGGGATTTCCCCTGCGATGCGATGATTTAGGATGCCTCAATTTGATATGTGGTATTATTGCATATCTACATATGGTATGTAGATTGAAGCACGTAATGCGGAACCACATTTCACAAGCGTAAGTTCTGTAGCGCTTGTAGCGGTCGGCAGTTAGCAACAGGTGCTGAGGTCAGCACAACAAGCGGATTGGCGTGTCAGTCAGACGAGGACGCAGTGTCGGCATTACTCCACCGTTGTAGCGTCTGTGAATGGAAACACATTGAACGGCATCACCCAGATCTGCCGATCACCGGGACGACGAAAATAATAACCGGAGCCCAACTCCTTCTGCCCACTGATTTCAAGCAGCGAGTCAGTCGTCCCTTTTGTTTACCAGTAAATTACACTCTTAACTCCTGTTTTCATTGTGATGTTTTTTTTAACATTCAATACACACACATTGAAGTCAACGTATGTGTCATTCGCTTGAGCTGAAAAATCTGAACTTCCGCGTGAATGAAGTCAAAACAACATATTCCAGCGTTCAAAAGCGAGTAAATTAATTAATTCGCAGCTGGTGTGAACTCTTGGCCTTGGAAGTAATAAGTTACTACTGTAGTTACTAGTTAGCCAGCAATGTTTGCTGCTTTTGTTGCTGCAGGCGATTGGATCAGGGGAGGTGTTCAGCGAACACTCAGTCGAAAGTAGAAAGGTATCGTATCAAACGTTTTACAGGTTTCTGTTTTTGCATAATTTAAAATACACAAAATGACAAAGATAACAACTAATATTCAGTGCAGGGAGAGGCAAAAACCCCAGAGGGCTTATTTGAAGCCTCTACCTAAACAATCACAATGTTATAGAGAACAGGTGTTAATTTATTGCTTGATAACAATCCAGGTTAAAGTCTGTTAAGGAGAACACATTGACAATAAAAGGGAATATTTATGATTCATATAATCCAAAAGTAACTGAACAATCAGATGTTATTAGCAGTAAGATAATCAGTAACATATTACAGTATATCTTTGCCAACTCCGAGGTGTCCCTGACACGTTTCTTTTAACCAAACCCTGATGTTGGGCAGTAATTCAGCTTAATGCTTTTATAAGACACATCAGTGTGTTTATAATGCAGCTGTCTCAGGGTTGTACAGACATATAACAAAACCCTCAGGTAGATTCATATAAAACAGAAATTCCCATCTGTAATCAGTGTTTTCCATATGGGATTATTTATTGCTTATTTCATACGGGAGATAATTGTGGCAGGGGAGAAAGCTATAATTTACAACAGCTATTGTTATCCATTTGGGATCACTTCAGGTGGATTACATTCTCGTGAAATTACTCTTCTACTCTGACAACAACATCCGCACTCGATTGTGATATTGCAGTTACTAAGTGCATACTTGTTGAGCTTAACAGCCTCACCTCCTGCCACATTATGACGCCCACTGTCGACTCACTGGACTCGGAGTGTGTGCTGAAAGCCTCGCTGCAGCCGTATTTACATCACGTTATGGCTCCAACAGCACTTCCCCATCTGTTGAGGAGGGATCTACCGGGGACAGATGAGGGTTGTTTTTCCTCCGGTGCGAGTGGAGATGGCATGTGGGCATGTTGTTGTTGTTGTTATTGTTGTTGTTGTTCTGCTTTCAGTCTAAAGTTTCCTCATGGTGAATGTGTTTCCCAGCTCTCTGCTCTCCCTGGGCCTTTCACACAGCCAGCTGCACAGCATCTGCCTGGGCGGAGACACGATCACCGGGAGAGAGAGAGATATTTTTTTTTTTAGCTGCAGATGTCTGTGTGTGAGACTGTGTGTGTATATGCACGCATGTCTCTTTACACCTCAGTATTTTACCTTGACCCAAAGCGGGAGTCACTTAATTTTATTCACCCACAAGAAAATACTGTTCTTGGGCTCAGGATGGCCGATAACAAAGGCTCATCATTTTAGGATTTTGTAGGAGAAATAAACAAAATGTGAATAAATAAATCTCTGCTATTGAAGACATTTTCCAGCAAGCTTATACTGACAGTCCTAACTGTTATACCGTGAGGGAGGCTGTTGCGGATCTTGTAAACATAGTGCCGCACTTCTAGCTTCAAAAACAAACGAAGAAGAAGTGAACCGGAAGTAGAGAGACATGAGCAAGCCGGGGAGAAAAAAAGAAAAGAAAATGCCAGTCGTCTTGGGGTCTTCTGGAGGCCAGAGTGCCTCCCCGGTGGAGGGAAGCATGGATCGGATGAAATTTACCAGGATATAGGCCCCCTTCCCCTGGGCTGGAGGCTGGAGAGGCTGATGTTTACCCGAGCGAGGGGTGCCTTCCCTGGGGTGGATCTGAGTGAATGCCGGGCTGGGCGACTAGAGCTCCAAAATGACGATTTTTTTCTGGGGATTTCTCATCCATATAACGTTAGCGGACCTACCAGAGGGAGACAGATACATTTTTATATTTCGGTGAATAAGACATGGGCAAAAATGATAGAAATGACTGTTTGTCAAAAAACAGGATTTTGTCACCTTTTTTCCCCAAATGTTTGATGAAAATGACCAGTATTAAAAAAAAAAAGAATGAATGAAGTTAGAATAAAAAAAATCTTTCTTTTGGTATATTCACTGTTTGCATATTCATAGTACAGAATATTCTGGAGGGCTTGAAAGATTAGTGAATATGATCAAAAAATGCTTCCGCTGGCTGGCAGCTTTTTTAATAAACTCTGGCGGGATAAGAGTTAATTGCGAGTGAGAGAGAGCGAGAGAGAGAGAGAGAGAGAGATTAATACATTTGTGGCCAAGTGAACAGATTTCTTCCATTGGCCCTTTGCCTTCCTTATCGAATAATGTGGACAGACCAGATGTAATCCTACCAGCATCCAGAAAAGAGAAGTGAGTAACAATGAGCGAGTTAGTGAATGCAGAGCATGGAGTTTAAGGTCATCGGCGAGTGGTTCTCTGCATATGTACCATTCTCTGTCCTGGTTGTGGTCTAATTAATCCTGTGCTGTGACCTTTGAGTCAGCCATGATGTTCACTCACATTCTCACACCTCCACAGGGTTTCACCTCCTCCGTCTGAGTGGAGGCATTGTCTTTGTGGTTTCATGTTCCAGTATGGAGCTGTTGTTATTTTCTGTATATACATTATGTTGTTTGTGTCATTGCATACATAATGAAAGGCAATATTAAATACTTTGGTATAGTGTATCTAACTTAAATACATTACTTTAACATTAATACTACAAAAATGATAAATATGAATGAATTAATGTTTTTAATGCTCCGTCCTATATGACATAGCGTAATACACAATAATAATACCACATATAAATGAAAGACTTCCAGTAGTTGATGTTCTTATAAAAAAAACTACTCATTGCTGCAGACCGCATACTGTACATCAGGGATACTCATACTTGCTTTGCCCAGGGGCCACTTTTGCAAAATGACAGGAAGCCTGGGGCCAGTTGATAAATGAACATATATATTTATCAGATAAAATGGATAAACATTAAAAGACCCATAACCTATCTTTCTTTTAAATTCTTCATTTTCAAATTAACTGACTTATGGGACACAATGATTGACACTATATGACAGATGCATCTGATATTTTACTGCATTTATTGATTACATTTAAACAAGTTTATACAACATTAAACATAGCTGGAGCCCTGCAGTCACTCAAATGTTGGAATGATTCATAAACATAAACTGCTCCTACCAGGGACAGAATGAACAGCATGTTTGGATATTTGAAGTTTTTCATGCACCCGTTTATTTTCATTGAGAATTAGAAAATGATGGGAGGGCCACCCGGCACACTGTCGAGGGCCAGATTTGGCCCGCGGACCGTAAGTTGAGTATCACTACTTTACCGGATATTGCACAACGTCTTGCCGCACAAAGCACTCCGTTTTAATTTCCACATCCTTCATCCGGTCCTCACTCAAGGTAGAGATAGCGACTTAAACATGCTGCAATCTGCTCCGTGCCCCTGAGCCGCTGGAAAATAAACAAAACAACAAACTGACCCAAATAGAGAGAGACAAAAGTGAAATGAATTTGAGATTGGGGCAGAGTCATTAGAATTACAAAAATATACTGTCAGTTATGATGCAGAAGTAGGAGAAGACCTAGGGAGCATGAAAGTCATACAAAGAGGGGGGGGGGTATATGCTAATAAGGCTGGGATTTAGTGACTTCAACGAGGGGGATTAAAAGCTGTGACAGTACAGGCTCCCAGGCCCACGTGTTCACACAGCGTTCAACCAGTGCAGCAGGCGACGATAAGGCGGCAGGACACAACAACATCCTTGGGATAGATGGTTCTGACAAAACACAGATAACCGATCCGTGTTGAATAGATGAGGAGTTCCGTGTTTCTATCTTTGATTCGGTAGAGCAGGCAAGAGTGGCCCAAAGGCCTCCAGGGGTCCTACAGTGGATACCAGGGGACCAAAGCCAAAATTAGAATTTAATGAATGAATTATATGGATTAATGTTATATATCGGTGTATCCCTTTTCTGATGGTGACTCCTCAATGCCAAGCAATGGCCACTCTTCCTCTCAGGCTGCTTGTCTGTGAGTTGTGAGCAATTCAATCAAAGATGTTCCCTTTTTCGTCAATTGCATTTAAATATATTTCTTATACCTCTTTTGCACCAAATGAGCTCTGGTTCTTGAACCGGTTCCGTTGAGGATTTTTGGAACCTTGGTTCTGTCTAGTGAACCAGCCCACATTTTTCCACCATTTTTGGACCCATTGTAATCAAGGATGTTTCATCAGTGGAGGGCTTTGCACAACAGAAGTAAACAGTCGTAGCAAAGTGGAGGACCACATTGTTTACCTGCAAGCATTTGTTCTGTGACTACAAGTCAGTCAGGAACACTCTGCTCATAGGTTTAACCATTTATTGCAACAAATGGAAATACAGTTATGCTTGGCGCTGGTGGCTCCGCTCTTATTGATGCTCCCTGGATTTAACCAAGCAGCATGCTAAGCTAAAACAGGGAGAGCTATGCAGAAACCCCCATGGGTATACAAGAGTGGGCCCAAAGCAAAACATTAATACATTTCAGTCATATTAGGACGAGAACTAGAAAGGTGGAGGCTGGGGTGGTGGCGGCAAAGCTTTGCCACAGCGAGCAGCGGCAGCGTGTGTCGCTTTAGATTGCCTCCGCTTCGTTACAGTTGTAGCTTTCCAACGACGGCTCCGATGCGATTGTATCCGTTTCAGAAGCTTTGTAGTCCATCATGGAACACCAGTGTTCATTTAGAGACTTTATAAAACTAATAAATCCAGCAATGTCTTCTCTGATTATTTATGCATTTATCTGTATTGAAATTAGTTGTTGTTGTTGTTGTTGTCTTTAGCCGTTAGCTGGAGCCTACGGAGGGCATGATGTATTGGGTCGAGTCTGTCAACAAATCAGAGAGGTTGTGTTTCTGGGCGTGAAAGTGCTGATCTCAGACTCACCCCATCTTAGTATCATATAGATCTGTGCTGTTTGGGCAGCAACCGAAATAATGAAGATTTAAAGATGAATTTGACTGATAGCAATTAGATTATTCTTTTCAATTTCCTATACAGATGAAGCCATCTAAAATTTCCCCTCCCAGCCCACCTCCAGCCACTGGGAGTCTCCCTTCCTCCTCCTGTTTTCTGACAGGTTGTGTCTAGATTCTACTGTAACCACACCCATTCATTCATTTGCAGGGTATTACCATGATGTGGTGCTTATTTAATTAAATTTAAATTTAAATTAATTTAATTCCAGCCACTGACCAGGGAGGTCTGGGCCCCAGCACTGAGGCATGGGAAATTCTAGGTGGCTTCATCTGTAGATATCGCGATAATATTGTTATCATGAATTCTTTTGGTAAATAGACTGCACTTATATCACACTTTTCTAGTATTTGCAACCACTCAAAGTGCTTTACACTACTGGTCATTCACCCATTCACATTTACCATGCAAGGTACATGCTCATCAGGGGAGATAAACATTCACACGCCGATGGCTATGCCTTCGGGAGCAATTTGGGGTTCAGTATTTTGACACTTCGACATGTAGACTGCAGGGACCGGGGATCGAACCAGCGACCGCTCTTCCTCCTGAGACACAGTCGCCCCTCAGCCTCGATTAGCCACAATAATCGTGTATTGAAAATCTAGCATGAGACGAACTAGTTTATATGAGGTGTTGTCAGACCACGTCTAAAGGCAATATCTGTTCTGAATGGCCACACTTGAAGGTGGGGGAAAAGCCTGTCGTCATTGAAGAGGGACGATAAATCCTACAAAGGGGGATAATAATGCCCCCTTCTTGACAGTCTCTCCTCTAAAGCAGTCATGGCGTTGTACTTGGTCGCACACAAAAAGTGACAGAAAAAAGAGCTTAAGAGAGACTTTGAAATCCTGTCTACTTCCTCACCTCTACACACCTGGCCAATCGCTGCGTGAAGAGGACGTCCTTGTCAGAATGTCAGTGTCTGAAAGTTCAAAAAATTGTTGTAAGCATCTATTCTGATCTTGGAAAGGTGCGGGGACTGTAGGCTTTTTTTTTCTTTTACAGTTCCTGGTAGGCAACTTTGTGTTAAATATGTTTTGCATCTATAAAAATCTCTGAAGTTTTATCACGTTTGCAGTCATTTAAAGCATATACTATGTTACCACATTTAGGTAGTACCATGCAGGGGCGTGTCCAGGGAGTGGCCTTGGGTGGCAAGGGCCCCCCCTGAAATCCACCCCAGTAAAAGCCGGCAATCGATGTCGGCCGACATTACTGTCTTTAAGAGGCTGTTGTAGGCTCAGTTTTAAAGAGTAAATATATTTATATCATTAAGAACTACACGGTCTAAAGGATCCACTGGTACCAACCATGTCATGCTAGCTTGTCGGGAAAGGGGTGGGGGGGGTGAATAACAGCTAAAAGTTGAAAAACTGTCATGGCCATTTTCAAAGGGGTCCCTTGACCTCTGACCTCACAATATCTGAATATTTAGAGCATGTGCATTTGCCCCCCCCCCCCCCCCC
>JAOVVB010191079.1:0-11056 GCA_028570985.1 Heterobranchus longifilis | reverse complement strand
AGTGGAGTGGTAATGTTCCCAAATGTCATTTGAAATATGTATAGATCTGTGCATGCCAGAGGCCCCAAAATCAGTGTTTTGGACCCTGGAGGGGCCCCAACAGGTTGAACCTCTCTAGATGCAACATAAAGGGTCAAGATCCAGGGAATCTAACTCAACTTGAACTTTTGACCTCATGACAAAGTGTGAAATTTGATAATTGCCAAACGTTTGAATGGAGTGGTAATGTTCTTAAACGTTATTTGAAATTAGTACAGAATAATGGAAAGTCAAGGTAAGGGCAAGCAGCAGGACAGCTGGGGTGAAAGTCAGTGGCTGGACTGACTTCAAGGCTGAGTTGAAGGCTGGCAGCTTGACAGCTTAGGTAAAGTGAAGGCTGCATAGGCTTTAAAGCAGAGGTGAATGCAGCTGAGATGAATGCCAACATCTGCACAGTTGAGGTGAAGGCCATTGATGGGAGAGCTGAGGTGATGCCGAATTGAAGGATGGTGGCAAGGTGAACGCAGGTGGATGGAGAGGCTGGGAAGCCAACGTGATGGACGGTGAAGGTTCAGCCGAGGTGAGGGCAGACCGCTGGACAGCTGAGATGAAGAAGGGTGAGGTAGGGCAGGCAGCTGGGCAGATGAGGTGAAAACCTTTGTCTGGGAAGACAAGCTGAAGGGCGAGACCTGGACAGGCTGGGACAGCCAGCCTGTGGCTGGATAGCCGATGTGAGTGCAGACAGGTGGACAACAGAGGAGAGGACTGGCAGCTGGATAAGGTTAAGGATGGTGGCTGCATAGGCTAAGGCCAAGCTATTTAGATGATGAGCAAAAGCTTTTTACAGTGAAATAATCTTTGAGAATCTGCTCCCTTTAAGACCAATGATTTAAAAAAAAAAAAATCTAACTATGCTGGTCTCATATTTATTCAGTTTCAGATCATCTCTTTCTATGAGGTTCTGTAAATACATTGCAGCATTTAGGACATGAAAATCACCTTATTGCAGCGAAATAAAGAAAACATAGTCAAACTATGTTTTGTCCATCATGAATATCCCTTGTAACATGGTTACTGCACATAAATTAGTTTCTATCAATTTCTGTGAGTAAATGGCAGAATACATTATTTGTGCGATGAAAATCACCTTGTTTCAGCGAAATAACCTCATTTTGAGAATTAGCTTGCCTGAAATGAATTATTAAAGAAAACCAAATCAAACTATGTAGTTCTTCATATTTCTCCAGTAGGAGAAATATGTAGGAAGATTCATGTAGGAATAATGTAAAAACATTATTCCTACATAGAAATCTGTTTCAATGAGATTCCTATATTGAGAATCAATATATTTGAGACAAATCACTGAAGTTAATCTACTCAAAGTATGTTTGTTCTACATGACTATCCATTTTTACATATTTTCTGCACAGAAAGTTGAATCTGGGGTTCCTGTAAAGAAATTGCTGCTGAAACTATATGAACAATAAAAAAGTGCCTTTTTGAGTGAAAGGAGCTCATTTTGAGAATCATCTCTTTTGAAGTAAATTCATGACGAAAATCAAATAAAACTATGTTGTAGTTCAAATTTATTCCGTTTTACGTTATTGCTACACAGAAATGTGTTTCTATCAGTTTTTGTTAAGAAAGGGCAGCATACGCTATTTAGTCGATGAAAATCACCTTGTTATAGCGAAATAACCTCATTTTGAGAATTTGCTTGTTGAAATGAATTATTAAAGAAATCCAAATCAAACTATGTTGTTCTTCGCATTTCTCCAGTTTTGCATTATTCCTACATAGAAATCTGTTTCAATGAGATTCTGTGAAGAAATTTTAGCTCATGCTATTTAGGCGATGGAAATCACCTTTTTAAGCGAATTAAGCTCATTTTGAGAATCAATATTCAATTTTGAGACAAATCACTAAAGTAAATCTACTCAAAGAATGTTTGTTCTACATGATTATCTGTTTTTACATATTTTCTGCACAGAAATTCTGTTTCAATGAGTTTATTTGAAGAAATTGCAGATTAGGCTATTTAGGCGATGAAAATCACAATGTTTCAGCGAAATAACCTCATTTTGAGAATTTGCTTGTCTGAAATGAATTATTAAGGAATACCAAATCAGAGTATGTTGTTGTTGTTCATATTTATTCAGTTTTACGTTATTGCTATACAGAAATGTGTTTCTATCAGTTTTTGTTAAGAAAGGGCATCATTTTAGTCGATGAAAATCACCTTGTTTCAGAGAAATACCCTCATTTTGAGAATTTGCTTGTCTAAAATGAATTATTAACCAAACTATGTTGTTGTTCATATTTATTCAGTTTTACATTATTCCTACATAGAGATCTGTTTCAATGAGTTCATTTGAGGAAATTGCAGATTAGTCTATTTAGGCGATGTAACACACCTTATTTTAGCGAATTAAGCTCATTTTAAGAATCTGTATATTTGAGACGAATCGCTAAAGTAAACCTTCTCAAACTATGTTGTATTTGCTGCACAGAAATTTGATTTCGATTTCTAGCTGAAAGCTTCCTACCATTAAAACACGACCATTGCACAAATTTGAGTGTGCAGATGCCTCTTCTTGTTACATTTTTGAGAATGTCCACTTTTCAAATAAATTATTAAATCAAATCAAATCACACTTGTTCTTCATATTTATTTTGTTTTAGGTCATTAGAGCCCACAGCAGGACAGCTGCGGTGAGGACTGGCAGCTGTAGAGACTGGACAGCCGAGGTGACAGCTGGCACTGGACAGCCAAGGCTGAGCATTGACAACTGAGCAGCCGAGTTGAATGGTGGTGGCTGAACAACCGAGCTGAAGGCTGGACAGTGGCCAAGGCCAAGGTGAAGGCCAGTGATGGAACAGTTGAGGTCAGGGCCAGTGAAGTGACAACTGGACAGCCAAGGCAGCTGTACAGTGGAGATGAGCACTGACAACTCGACATCCTAGATCTGGTAGCTGGGCAGCCAAGGTATAGAATAGTCAGCTAGACTAGTCAGCTGAGCTGATGGCTGACGCTGTCCAGCTCTGATGAGGGCTGGCGGCTGAAAAGCTGAGGTGAGGGCTGACGGCTGTACAGCCGAGGTGAAGGCCGGTGGTTGCATACAATGGACAGCTGAGATTAAGTTGGGCAGCCAACTGGCAGCTGGACAGATGTGGTGAAGGCCAGAAGATAGACAGGTTGGGCAGCCGAGTTGAAAGCCGGTAGCTGGACAGCCATGGTGAAGGTCAGCAAGGACGGCTGGTGAAGGGACAGCTAAAGTGAGGGCCTCGGCTGTACAGCCGAGGGACATCAGCTGTCCCTTCACTAAAGCCAGTGAAGGCTGAGGTGAAGGCTGTTGAAGAGACAGCCATGGTGAGTGACAAATAGCTGAAGAACTGGTAAAGGGACAGCTGAGGTTATGCCAGGAGCTGGACAGCTGAGGAAAGGGTCGGTGGCTGGGCAGCCGAGGTAGGGATCGGTGGCTGGGCAGCCAAAGAGAATGCCAGTTGTTGGATAAGCTTTATAGCCAAGGTTAAGGCTGGTGGCTGGTCAGCCAACGTGAAGGCCAGAGACTGGACAGACTCGACAGCCAATGTGAATACCAGTGACTGGACAGGCTTTAAAGCCAAGGTTTAAGTTGAGTTGAGCCCGACAGGTGGACAGCAAAAGGCATATGACAGCTGAGCTGAAGGCCGTGGCTTGAGCTGAGGGCTGAGGGTGGTGAAGGACAGCTGAGGTGATGGCCAACAGCTGGACAGGTGAGGGCCGTAAGCTTGACAGCTGATCTGAGGGCCAGCAGCTGGAAAGCTGAGGTGAAGGCCAGTGAAGGACAGCCATAGTGAGAGCCAGTAGCTCGGCAGCCATGTTGGACAAGATTTAAAGCCAAGTGGCTGGGAAGCTGATGGGAAGGCTTGTGTCTGGATAGCCAAGGCCAGGACAGGATTAAAGCTGAGGTTAAGGGCTGTGTTGGATGAATGCCAACAGCTGGAAAGGTGAGGTGAAGGCTGGTACAGGGATAGCTTAGGTGTGGGCCCATGGGTCCGCAGCCAAGGTGAATGCCAGTGGCTGGACAGGATTTAAAGCCAAGGTTAAGGGCGGTGGCTTGGCAGCTGAGTTGAATGCCAACAGGTCGACAGGTCTTCGACAGGTGAAGGCCAGAGGGACAGATGAGGTGAGGACAGGTGGCTCAGCAGCCGAAGTGAAGCCAAGGTGGTGGTTGGACTGCATTAAAGCCAAGGTTAAGGCCGGGGTGAACTGTGAGGTGAGGGCCTCCAGCTGAGGTGGGGGAGTAGCTTGACAGGTGACGTGAGGGACTGCAGATGGACAGGTTAGGTGAAGGCCAATAAAGGGTCAGCTGACAGCTGCTGTCACACACAGCTTTGGGGCCCCTCCGTACACATTGATTTTGGCACACACCTGGCACACACCATTCTGGAATTGTGTGGTCTGACACTTTGTAAAATTCATCCTCCAGAATTGTGTGTGCCAGGGCCCCCAAAATTGGTGTGTTGGACCCTGGAGGTGCCCTGAAGCTGTGTGCTAAGTTTGGGTACTGTAACCCAAAGTCCCATTTTTGAGATCTAGAGGCCTATGTATGATTTGTCCATTGGAAATTCCTTTATACTGTGCCAGTCTATAATGGTGTGTTCCAGGGCCCCAAAGCCAAGTTTGGGCACTCTAGCCCATTCCTGGAATACCAAGGCCCACATTGACAAATGGGAAAATCAGCATTGCACAGTGTCTTTTCGGAAAAAAATAAAAAAATGGCAGAGAATAGCATGCGACCGCAAAAACGCCTCATATTCGATTATGTGGTCTAAAAATCCCCCCAGAAGGCGTCGCACAGTGTCTTTTTGAAAAAATTAATCTAAATTGCCAGAGAATAGTGTGCCGTCAAAAACCCAAACAAAAACGTATAGCATGTGTTTTTTGGCCAAAAATCCAACACTTTCAAAATGCCTCATTATGTTGTCTAAAGAGCCCCCCCAGAAGGCATTGCACAGTGTCTTTTTGGAAAAAAAATCAAAAACGGCAGAGAATAGCGGCAGGGGTCAAAAATCCACCCAAAACACCATACTTTTGCATTTGTTTTTTGGCCAAAAATCCAACACTTTCAAAACACTTTTTACACCACATAAGCCACATAAGGCATTGCACATTGTCTGGTGGAAAAAAAAATCGAAATCGGCAGAGTATAGCGTGCGGGCAAAAATCCACTCAAAACGTCATGAGTTTTTTGGCCAAAAATCCAACAATTTCAAAATGCCTTACATTCGATTATGTGGTCTAAAAAGCCCCCCAAAATGCATTGCAGTGTCTTTTCGAGAAAAAAAAATCAAAATCGGCATGGTCAAATCAAAATCGTGATAGTGCACCGTCAAAAATCCACCCGAAATGCCATAGTATAGCATGTGTTTTTTGGCCAAAAATCCAACACTTTCAAAACGTCTCATATGTATGCGGTCTAAAAAGCCCCCCAAAAGGCATTGCACAGTGTCTTTTCGAGAAAAAAAATCAAAATCGCCAGAGAATAGCACGCTGTCAAAAATCCACCCAAAACAGTATAGTATAGCCAAAAAAAGCTTTTTTTTGGCCAAAAATCCAACACTTTAGCCATAGTGTTAAAGAAACATGCTATAGCATGCTAGAGCATGCTATAGCATGTTTTTTTTGGCCAAAAATCCAACACTTTCAAAACGCCTCATAACGTCGAAAAGACACTGTGCACTGCCTTTTGTGGAGCTTTTTAGACCACAAAAAGCTCCACAAAAGGCGTGTCTTTTCGAAAAACAAATCAGAATTGCCAGAGAATAGCGTGAAAATCCACCCAAAACACAATTTGTATAGCATGTGTTTTTTGGCCAAAATTCCAAAACTTTCAAAACACCTCATCAAATGATTATGTTGTCTAAAAAGCCCCCCAGAAGGCATTGCACAGTGTCTTTGAAGAAAAAAAAAAATCAATAACAGTGAGAATAGCTCATGGTCAAAAATCCACCCAAAATGCCATAGTATAGCATGTGTTTTTTTGGCCAAAAATCCAACACTTTCAAAGCGCCTCATATTCGATTATGTGGTCTAAAAAGCCCCCCAGAAGGCATTGCACAGTGTCTTTTTGAAAAAATAAATCTAAATTGCCAGAGAATAGTGTGCCGTCAAAAATCCACTCAAACGCCATACTTTTGCATGTTTTTGGGCCAAAAATCCAACACTTTCAAAATGCCTCATATTTGATTATGTGGTCTAAAAAGTCCCCCCAAAAGGCATTGCACGGTGTCTTTTGGAAAAAAAATCTAAATATATAGCTTGAGTATAGCTTGTGGTCAAAAATCTGCCCAATATGCCATAGTATAGCATGGTTTTTTTTTTGGCCAAAAATCCAACACTTTCAAAATGCCTCACATTCGAGTATGTGGTCTAAAAAGCCCACCAAAAGTCATAACACTCATCAAAAAAAAAAAATCAAAAACAGCATATAGTATGTCGTCAAAAATCCCACAAAAATGCCTTAGTACAGCATGTCTTTTTTGGCCAAAAATCCCAAATTCTCAAAATGCCTCATATGTTGTCTTAAATGCCCCCCAAAGTGTTTCATCAAAAAAAATCAAAAATGGGTATAGTATATTGTCAAATATCCCATAGAAAATTCCTTAGTATAGCATGTCGAATTTGAAAATGCCTCATAATCTAATATCTTGTCTTAAACGCCCCCCAAAAAAAAAACTCTTCAAAAATAAAAAATCATACATGGTATAGTATGTCGTCAAAAATCTGTCACGACTGAACAATGGACCTGAACCAAAAAGCACGACTCACAGACAAAAGTACAACTTAAACAGTTTTATTTCACCAAGCAAAGGCAAACACAAAATCACTCACGTATGAGGAAAAAGGCGAGATAAAGTACAAATCAAAATCACTCACGATGGAGGAGGCAAAAATGCAAACAAATGAAAAATAATTCTTCTTCAACTTGCCCACGCGGAACCATGCACTCTCACCTGGGAAGGCGCAGACGAACAGACACTTTGGACACTGGAAATGGACCAACAAACCTGGGAACGAGGCGACGTGATGGGGCAGGTCCCGTGTGGAGAGCCAGACCTGCTGGCCTGGCTGGTACGCTGGAGCTGGCCGGTGCCTCTGATCGGCAGCCCTCTTCGGTCCGCACTTCGGAGGAAGACCTTGCAAGCAGCTGCCCAGATGCGGTGGCAACGCCAGACCATGGCGTGAGCTGACGGGATGACAACCTCTTTTTCCGTTTCTGGGAACAGAACGTTCCCAGAAACGGAAAAAGAGGTTGTCATCCCATGCCATGCCAAACATGCATTGGAAGGGAGTGAGCCCCGTGGCTGCTGTGGGAAGGGAGTTGTGGGCGTATTCCACCCAGGTCAGGTGCTTGCTCCAGGACGAAGGGTTTTGTGACACCAGGCAGTGAGGACAGGTCTCCAGCTCCTGGTTGAGATGCTCCGTCTGTCCATTGGACTCAGGGTGGTAACCGGAGGAGAGGCTGACAGTGGCACTGATGAGGCTGCAGAACTCTTTCCAGAACCGGGAGATGAACTGGGGCCCCCGGTCCGACACAATGTCTACTGGGAAACCATGGATACGAAACACGTTATGCAACAGTGTGTCATCTTAGAAAAGCAGTCCAATGGACGACCTGCGGGCGCATAGCAACAGACGATTCTCTGGACACCCACTGGGCGTGGGATTCTCACCGTTAGCGCATCTGACCTCAGACTCGATCTGCCACGTCACCACTCCTACCACACGGTGTAGAGGCAGGATAGGCTCAGGCGTCTTGGTAGCAGGCTCAGGGTCAAACAGACATGACAGGCTTGGCATTCTGGGACCCCAGCCTGTAGGATAACACAAAATTAAAAAACAATGACCATCTCGCCTGGCGAGAATTTAGTCGCTTATCTTTGTGGATATATTCATGGTTCTTGTGATCAGTTCAAACAATGAATGGGGGCTGAGCCCCCTCCAGCCAATGTCTCCACTCCTCCAAGGCCATTTTGACAGCCAACATCATGGTTACCGACATCGTAGTTGCGTTCCGCCGGCGACAGTTTCCTGGACAGGAAGGCACAGGGATACAGCTTCTCTGATCGCTGTGAGAGAACAGCTCCCACCATTGAGGGATACATCTCCAAACTACAGCTTGTGGTCCTTCTCTGATCGCTGTGAAAGAACAGCTCCCACCCATTGAGGGCATTGGAGGCGTACACCTCCACCACAAACTGCCGACCGGGATCTGGGGCTGATCCTCCATGCTTGCGCCGCCCGAGAAATTCTCCTGCAGTCGCTGGACTGGGTGTCACCTCTGCACCGGGAGGCGATGGATTCTCCTTCAGGTGGCAATTTATACACCAGATGCTCATCTGGTGTATCTGGGTTGCCTGGGTAGTGTACCTGGGTACCATGGCTGACTTCAAATCATCCTGGTGTCATCCAGATGTCCGCCCTGAGTGAAAGAGCTGGCAAGTTTGCCAGCTCTTTCACTCAGGGCGGACATCTGGTCCTCCTGCTGGTTGAGGCAAGCGCCTTGGGAGCAAATAGCCGCTGACATGTGGCCTGAGTTGGCTGGGTTCATGCTGGCCAGTTTGTTCTGTCACGACCGAACAATGGACCTGAACCCAAAAGCACGACTCACAGACAAGTACAACCTAAACAGTCTTTATTTGACCAAGCAAAGTCAAACACAAAATCACTCACGTATGAGGAAAAAGGCGAAACAAAGTACAAATCAAAATAACTCACAATGGAGCAGGAAAAGTGCAAACAAATGAAAAATCACTCTGAAGAGGAAGAAAACAAACTCACTCGAGGCGAAACAAAACAAAAAAAGGCAGCGAGGCAAAAAGCAGCTGCCTAGAGCTGTGCTTTTTGCCTCGTTGCCTTCTTTTGTGAAACTCTGGTTCTCTGACGCTGGGATAAGACGAACTGGCACAGACGCAAACAATTTATACAAGAGGTAAGGGGAAATAGCTGGAGACAATCAGGGGCGGGATAGACAATCACAGTGGCGGGAAACACACGAAGTTGCCTGAAACGAGAGGGAGAGTTAGGTTTCAAAATAAAACAGGAAGTCACAAAACAACACAGACACGAGACATAACTAATGAAATTAACTTAAAACAAAACCTCCCAAAAACGCCATAGTATAGTATAGTAGTATTTTTTGGCGAAAAAATCCCAAATTTTCAAAATGCCTCATATTCTAGTATGTTGTCTAAAAAGCCCCCCAAAAGTGTCTCGAAAAGAGAGGAAAGGCTCAGTGTGTTGTGTGTTACTGATGAGGCAGTGGGGCTGTGGGTTAGGGGGGCTGCTGTAATGTGGCAGTGAGGCTCTGAAGCTGGTCTTTCAGACTGAGTATGCTTTTATTTTTGAGATGCAACTCTTCTCTCACTGCTGTGAGCTCTTTCTCACTGTCCTGCTGCAACTCAGTCACTTCTCGTCTTAGTTTTTGCAGTGAGGTTTTGAAGTCTTTTTTTCATCTGGCAGAGCAGATTGCTGTAAAGACTCATTGGAAGGTGATTGAGAGATCATTTCCTTAAGTTCCACCAACTCTAGCTTGTATTTTGATACTTTCACAGTATTTATATAGTACTGCTTTACCCTGCTTTATAATAAAAAAGGATCTTTAATACACATTTCACACACTTCAAACTTTCCCAACCTTTTGGAGGAAAATGCCAGCTGAGTTACTTTCTCTTGTCCAGGATATCTTTCATTTGGGAAGATATAGATGTTTTGCAGACAGATCGTTCTGTTTGGCGCCGCAGTGGGTGTGTATGTGCTTGTGTGCGTGTGCACATGCATTCCTTCAGTGTGTCAGGTTGGCTTCCCCCATTTCAGGTCTAGAGGAGGGGTCCTGGCAGTGAGGGGATTATCAGGCGGGGTCAGACTGAGGAATGCAGGCAAATCTACCAGTGCGCCTATCAGTCAGTCACACACTGAGTCATCCCATCTGTGAGTCAGTCATCTGCCAGCGAGCCATGAGATTAGCTTCTCTTAGCAACAATGACTTGGTAGGAACTGTATGTTCTTCTCATCTCACACACACACATCTCACACACACACATTCGACATGATCATATGAAGATAACTTACCACCTCTTATCTGCTGACCTGTTTTGTCTGTATGTCAGCGACATGGTCCATTCTGTTTTGGCAATTATAGTTAATAGACCTGGGAAAGGAGTTTGGTATTTTCATACAGGGGAGAAACTCCCCCCCAGGGGAGAGGAGGTCAAATGTAGCACTCTATTTGGCGCTAAGTTACAGCCGTAAATCGAATTAGTGTAATTAAATGTTGGGAGTTGGAAACAACAAAAGCTGAGAATGACATCAGGGAGTGAAGAGGAAAGAGGAACACACTACTGAACTACACACTGATACATTCACACACAGTCACACACTTACTGTGGGCTAGTATACATACACTTTGACATACTATGACTTTTTCACTTTGTTTACATACTATATTGTGACTTTTTTCAAATTTTTCTTCATACTATACTATGATGTTTTTTTATTTCAACATACTATACTATGACTTTTTTCCTACATACTATACTGACTTTTTTTAATTCGACATACTATATTTTGACTTTTTTAATTCGACATACTAGACTATGATTTTTTTCTACATACTATACTATGACTTTTTAATTTGACATACTATACTGACTTTTTTTAAAAATTCATCATACTTGTGTTGTCCTCCTCTGATATTTACTGTGTTCCCTAGGGGGGAAATTGAGTTTGAGTTTTGACCCTATGAGGTTGCCGTAACTTTGTTTGGTGTGAAGCAGCAGAGAAGCTGCTGGTTGTGTGAAACAACCTCTACGGATTCGTCTTGAAAAGAGTACAGGAAACATATGCCTGTGAGTGTTGTAAATCATGATGGCTTATAATAACTGTGTTCTGTTTGTGGACCCCGTTTGTGGACATAAAAAAGATTGTTTGTTGAAATATTATAATCGCGATCGCGATGCTAATTTCCGTTAGCCTGTTAATGGCGAATCTCATTATATGTTAGCATTAAGCTAGCGGAGCAAACCCTAATTT
>JAOVVB010191057.1:0-11057 GCA_028570985.1 Heterobranchus longifilis | reverse complement strand
GAGGTTCTTAAGAAGTTTCTCAAGTGCAATTCTTGAATTCTATGAATTTCTTAGATGAGATAGAGCCTATGACATGCAGCCTAGAAAACAGCTGGGACCATTTTGTCAAGGAAAATAATGAAACATGAGATATTGTCTTTGTGTAAAGCCTATTAAATGTTAGCCTACCTGTCAAATTAGCAGCTTATTTTCAGGAGACATGAGACTTACACCAACAACAACTGTGACAAGCTAAAATAAAAACAATAAATATTAAAATAAGTGTTAGATGAACCTTGTAAGACTGAAAATCCAAATGAATTGTCTAAAATGAGTTTAAATAAATTAATTTAAATGCTTACCTTTTTCAATATAACACTTTTAGGACAGGGTCATCTTAAAGTTACCAAGAAAATTAGGAAGAAATTTAAGAACTTTGCTTTCAAGAATCTCATCTTTTTTCTCCGGAACAAACAAAAGAAGAAAGTTAAGAAAAAGCAAAATAACTTTATTCATGAATATCAAATCTTCTTAACTTTTGTTTTAAGACTGAAGTTAAGAAGAAAGCAGCACTTAAGAAGTTTGTTTTTTCTTAGTAAGATTTTCTTTTGTGAATCCAGACCCTGGACTTCAGACCCTCTGCAGCATCCCTGCCCAGCTCTCTCCTATCAGAGGGTATAGCGACTCATTTCCCAGCATGCACTTCTCTGACAAAGATACAGGCAAATATAGGAAAGATGATTTTTGACACTTGTTTTCATGAGCACTTATCATTATTCCTGGAGTCTCTGCTGGTATCTTACCTCGCCCTCACACACGTGCGTGTGGTTTTTCTCGCGCAGTGTGAGTGTGAGGAGCAGTCTGGATTGTTTTTGGGTCAGGAGGAGTGCAACCTCAGCTCAGTCTGGTTAATGGGCTCTGCTGCTCCACAGCTGGAGACGCTGTTAACCTGCAATGTAAAGAGCAAAATACTTTGAAGTCTCCCACAATCCCAAATCCCTCCGAAGAGTGCGAGGCTGGCTGTGAGTTCAGCCCACTCAGCTTAATCAGGCTCACTGAGCTGTGTCTAACAATACACAATGAGGCCACCGCTCCTTCCTCGACTCACTAAACTGCATTTGATATCTGAAGAAAAGCTAAATACTTTTGCTTTTTCATCCAATTATCACATTCCACCTCATCAAGATGTGAATGCTGGCGTCCACTTCAATGGAACAGTAATTTTATTTTTTATTTTTTTTACTCCTTGGTAGTTCAGACAGAGAATTGGATTAAACCATTCAGCAATTTTGGATTACTCTCATGAAAAGGCCACTTGACGAGAGAGAGAGAACTGGATGAAAAGTGGAGACGCGTCACGTGACGCAGAGTGGAAGTCTGTTAAATGTAAAAAAAATAAAAATAAAATTGCAAATAAAAGTTGCTTCTTGTCAATGCGCTTTTTAAAAATTGGTTGAAGCAATCGTATTTCATAGAAACCTTAAAGTGCGTCAGCAAAAAAAAAAAGTCAAATCAATACATGCCTGCTGCATGAGATCACAGGTCTGTGGAAATGCTTCTCCAGCAGGAGGCTGTGAGAGGAAATGTTTCAGGGTTCGATAACGGACGTCGCTGCTTCTCCATTTTAAATCAGCTGCATTTGGAAAGACAGAAAATAATGAAGTAGTCATTACAGTGTGTTCAGACCAGACGCGAATAAATTAATCTACTCGCTTAATTCGTGTGGGATTGGACGCTGCAATCTTCTGTTTTCATCGCTTCATTCGAGCGAGTCGTCCCGACGCTCGCCGCAGAAGTTCAGATATTTCAACTCACGTGATGAGCCGATTCGTGCGTCATCGCGCCGCCTGACCAGAACTCGCGTCTAATCTCGTCTTTACATTGACTTTATATGTAATGCATTCGCGCAAATTATTTTATTTGCACCCGGTGTGTACGCAACATTAGACATTTTTGAACCGGAGGAACTTTTTCATAGTTCTAAGAACCCCCCTTTTTCTTGTGTCCGCACTGTAAGAACTATGAACAATCGCAGTTCTTAGAACGTTTTGAGGGACTTTTTTTAGCTCTTATTTCCGAGTTTCTGCCATGAAGCGCAAAAGGAAGCGTGAGTGATGTAACTGTACATTGATTGGTCCGGAGGCTTTACTGAACATTTCTGCAACATTTATTAACTCGATAAAGTGAAAAGCTGGCCGGCTTAACGTTACGTAACTTCAGCGTTGTGACGTTGTTTCTGCAAACAGACAAAAATCCTGACGGTGTGTAGTTCTGAGGGCAGTTCCTGTCAGGGAGTCCCCAGAACTGTTTGTTGTTGAATTAATATATTTCACTCTCAGAAATGACGCCTCACAGTAGTTAAAGAGATGAATGAGTTTGGTTCAAATTCCAACATTGCTCTGACATATCTAACTATAAAAAAACTATATACTTTCATTTTGTGACCTACATTTCCTCCTGCAGCACCTCCTGCAGCAAAGGGACATGAAATGGCACAATAATGTCACTTTCCTCCCTCTGAGTGAACGCAGAACACCGTCTTCCACACCGCGTGTTTTAGACACTGATATCATCATGCTCCACAGAGAATATTACCACAGTTTACACATACATGTGAATTCTGAGGCAAAATTCTGCAGTCAAAGTTCACCATAGTTGAACTCTGTGCACCCTTTTGCTCGCAAACAATGGAAGTGATAGGAAGGTGAAAGTTCAGCACTGTTCATTTCACTCATTTGTGACCATGCCATTAAGAAATCCAAGCTTCCCCTCCAATCAATACCTGCTACACTGCAAAAAAATTCAACGTTTTGTGTGAAAATGGGTGGGAAAAAAAGGTTTTGGCAGGTGATTTCCATTTTTTTTCAAAGAAAAAAAAAATTAGAAAAACGATCCTCATAAAAAAGAAACAAAATTCACTTTTGTTTTTTAACCTGTTTTCACAGATGAACATTTTTATTTTTATTTTGAAAAATGATCATGGCAAAACTTGTTTTTTTCATCCGAAGTCATAAACACAGGAGACAAAAAAAAACAATTTACAAATGGATCACCAGAAAAAAAAGAAAAAAAAACCCACTTGTCTCTCAGGGCTTCCGTACAGGTAATTTAATAATTAAAAAAATAATCAAAGCAGAATATACTTATATATGAGTATATTGGCAGGGTTCCACAATCCAAATATTGTCTTGCTAAAAATAACTTTAACGTCAAATATTTAGATATTTTTTGTTTTTATTTTAGATTTGTCTACTTTCTTAGCACACAGACAAAAAAACAACAGAATAATTACTGAGACATGTTTTGTTTTCAGCTGTTCCAAGAAAGAAAGACTTTAAATGTAAAAACAGAGCGAACGTGCGTCTCTGTTTCCAGTCGAGGCACCAGTGTGTTGTTGTCGGAGCCGTGTCGTGATGCTCTGACTGATTATTGGTGAATCCAGAGAGGAGGAGGCGGAGGAGGAGGAGGAGGAGGAGGGAGGGGATAATCCGCGCACAGACGGACCCCTCCGAGCCGCTGCCAGAGCTGCTTGCAGCGGGCGTCGGGGCACCATGGAGCCGCTGTCTCTCTGCGGGGTTTCCTCTCCGGCCGAATCTCTACAGGGACACACAGAATAGTCATCTGCACGTGAGAGGAAGGGCCGTGCAAAAGAAAGACCGGAGAGTTGCCTTGTTTTGTTTTCACGTGCTTCCTTTTTCTCGGAGAGTCGTTGCGCATCTTTCACCGGAGCTCTCCACCGTCTGATGCCGGGAGCGCAGCGCCGGGTCCGGGGCTGATCCGAGCGCTCGCCTCGGGTCGGTTTTTAATTTTTTTTTTTTTTTGAAGCATCACCACGTTTGGCTGATAAAGAGAAAAAAACGCATCAGCTGTGGATTGTTTGCATCAAAGGGATTATGATTTTCTCAGACATGAGTACGGGGACCAACTCCCCAAAGGTGCACCCGCCGAATGGGACGAGGTTTTACACATTCCAGGCAAGTTATGTGTCCTTCTGTTCCCCCCCATAACTCAGATGCTTCTTCTTTTAATGCTGTTTATGTTTGCTTTTCCTGACAGTTCTTTGTTGTTGCTTTTTATTGTGGCATATTTAGACGTTTGCATGTATAGGATTGTCTGCAGAGCAGTGAGTGTTGGGTGTTTCCTACCTGCACTCCCTCAGTCTCCCATGTTTGTAATTTCTGTAGCTGCCCCCTCTTTATTAGTCCACTAATCGGTCGATTTATTTCATTTATTAGTCATTTTTTCATGCTGGATGACTTATTTCCAAGACACTTCTGAGCACATCTGCTTTTTAAGTGGTGCTTTTGCACGATTCTTTGTGGAGGAACTCAGTTTTACAGAACTGTTGATTAAATCAACTAATTGATTTGTCAACACAAAATGGATTTCTTTAATTAGGGACAGCCCTAAATCTTTGCACAGCTTTGTATTGGGATTGCAGTGCAGTGGACTGCTGTTTTGCATTGCAGGAGGAGAGAGATGTAGCCAGAAATACTCTTTCGTAATGTCTTACTGCACAAAGTGAAAGCAAAGTGGATGCTCTGGAGTGCTATGTGCACTCTAAAGAAATAACACAAGAGACTCCGTTTTTATATTTTCTCACGTTAAGATCTTAAAAAGAAAGAATATCGCGGAAGAATTTCAATGGTTTCGCACTACAGCTTGTTGAATAAAACATCTGAGAGTGAAATTGTGAGAATTCAGGGTTCATCTACTGTATAATGATGTTCAATTATTCAAGCCTGGCCCACTGTATCTCACCCACTGTATGTCTATATTTGAATTGTGCTCTAGTTGTATTGTACTCCTCCTGTTTCTAAAGAGAAATAAGGACACATGTGCATACGGTGCCCTACATTGATCACTGTAGGCTACACCCGTGCATATTTCAGCTCTGCCCGGAGCACATGCATGGCAATGAGCGGTGTCAGTGGATATTGATCGAGTGTGTTCCACATGACTCTTGTAACCAAGCCAGCACTTTCTGTTTTTACTGTGGGTGGAAGGAAGAAGGGAAGGAAATGTTTCTGCAGAGAGAGATTGTCTCCTTTTTTTTTCCACAGCAAGTCTTCAAGTGCCTCCTTTTTTTTTTGGTAATATGACAGGGAGGGAAAAAAAAGGTGATGATGGTTGTTGAATTTTTTTGCATCCA
The DNA here is from genome assembly GCA_028570985.1 of Heterobranchus longifilis. Taxonomy (NCBI): domain Eukaryota; kingdom Metazoa; phylum Chordata; class Actinopteri; order Siluriformes; family Clariidae; genus Heterobranchus; species Heterobranchus longifilis. The sequence goes on along the minus strand of JAOVVB010191057.1, from coordinate 5,926 downwards.
GGTGCAGTCGGCGTGATTTCAGAAGCTGCTGCTTTGCTGAAGATGAGTGGAAAGTGGTTTGTGGGTTTGCTTTTCAAGTGAGCTGAAGTGCTGATGGGAGCGCAGACGAGATGTTTATGTAGAAATACACCTGCCTCATCAGTCTAATCACAATCTGGGCCAGCAGCAGCAGCAGAGCCGAGCGCAAGTTTAAAGGCATACTATGCAGGAATTGTTGCTTACTGATTGTAAACATTCAAACTTGGCTCCTCCTCCTCCTCGGCTCAAAAGAAGTGAAAGCAAACCCCAGATTCACTCTCGCTTTGTCAGCTCGGCGTTTTGCCTCGGTATTAGGGCTGACCCCGACTCAAGATTATCCTGGTCCACCAGTAGTTATTAGCTCAAGCTATTAGTCGAATCAATATTTTTTTTGGAGTTCCATGGCTGAGAAAGAATATTATAAGTAACATTGTTAGACACTATGCTACATTACAGAGAAATACAAAACCATAACGATTTAAAATATACATTTAATTTACAAGCATATGCACGAAGCGAAGCGCCTGTTAACGAGCAGTAATGACTCTGAACGTGTTGGAAAAACCATCAAGGAAACTGAACATTTAGTAGCCTAATACTTCCATGTTTTAGATGATGAGTCGTGTTTGTGGTCGATGAACGTTTGCCTGCAGAGTTTGCGTGTCACCTTCTTGGTGTCACCCTCAAAATGATGCCACACTTTAGATTTCCTGCCCGACAGTTAACTGCAGGGACCAGCTGCAGATGTCTGACTGAGTGACTTCCTGTGTCCGTCATTTCAAATTAAAAGCCCTCTGGCGTTTCATACACGGTCCAGCAAGGTTTTGACCTAATTTTGACAAGACGCAGCTCCCAAATGGAGTTTTATTTTTTCTGCGACCAATGAAAATTTGGTCGACTAACGTTTGGTCCACTATTAGGGGGCAGCTCTACTTGCTATATTTGCATTTTTGGCTGACGCCCAGAAACGTCCCAAACACAGTAAAATGATCAGAAAACAGAGCGAGGTCAGGGACAGACAGTAATTTAAAAATGTTATGGATATTATGAAGCTCTACCGGCCGACAGTCAGCCAGACGGCCGGTGCACCACTGGAGCGAAGTACAATCAAACTACGATGTCGGCGATATTGAGAAAACATGCCGTCTCTGTGTAAACACACAGCTTGACAACAGCGTTAGTCTCGCACATGGTGCTGATTGGCTAATAGTTAGTTCCCGTGCAGCGTTCATTGGCTCGATTGTTTTTTCAACCAAGAAACCACAGTTTCACGTCACGATGCCAGATGAAATCAACGGTCTGGACCCAGGCAACCATAGTATACCTTTAAGTTATTATTTTTCATATTTGTTTTGCCAGTGCGGTAATATTTTAGACAACAAAGAAAAGCCAGGAGCTGCGAAAGCCCACTAAGAGACAATATCATCATCTCTGCCTCTTAAATCACTTCATCCAGTATCACGTCGGTCCGCCCTCTAACTGCACAGCCACTGTGACTCTGCCATGTGAAGATTTTCCTCTTCGGTGTTTGAGGCGTCATAAACCTCGCTTTGCCTTTTCATGTCAAATCATTAGTGAGGAAAAACTCCCCCGAGGCTGCGTACTTGTTGGAAGAAGCTCCTCTGATATCACAAAATCAAAGGCGTACCTCGGTCACAGATCGTAGTCGCAGGAAAACCCCATAAAAAGTTAGTACTGGGCTACTTCAATACACATAAATCACACTTCGTTTTCTTCCGACCTTGAGGTGATATAAGACCTGCCGTGCTCGGGGAGGTAAAAAGCACCACTACATTGAGCCATGTCAAATCAGCGCGTTCTCACTTCAGCCATTTTGAACGCAGTTCCTGACAGATTGTTTACCAACTCCTAATGATATGCATGTTATCAGATTGCCCTTCCTAGTTTGCAATTATAAAATCGGCCAGGGCAAATTGAATTAAATTGCAAAGCAGGTGCCTTTTGAAGCCTCAGCGGCTCCGTCAGGGTGATGAAGTTATTGCGTTCCTTTATATTCACTGCCAGGCTCTGCAAACATGCACCCAGAAGTGTAGAGTTTGCTTAGTTTGGGAGCTCGCTAGTCTGCCACACAGCTGTGTCTACAATCTCAGCATCTCGCTCCGAGTCCCAACCGATATCTCCTTAATGACATTTGGAGTCAGTAGAGGTGGCACATTAACATGAAGCATAGAGACGAGGAGGCTAAAATAAGAGCAACGTCAGCTCCTGACGAAAAACTGTTCTGATGTCGAGGATCCTCCCTCCTCCTGCCAAGGACAGAGTCCTTCCTTCAGACGATTTTCAAGGATGCGCGTGTGTATCCTTCGTGTCCTCCCTGCAGTCAGATTCAAACAACATATAAACAAGTTAAAATAATAATAAGAGGAAACAAAAGATGCCAGGGAGCTCAGTTATTACATACAAAATAAAAAATAAAGGGATTGTGCAATAAGCTTTTACATTCAATAAAACAAAATAATACATACATTAATGAAGGGGTACAGTTTTTATATTTATAAAATATAAAAAGTATTGGCTTGATGATGGCACCAAAGTTACTACAGTTCATCCCGAGGTGGACACAGATGACTGGACCACATTTCATGGCAATTCCTCCAGTAGTTTTCATGACATTTCACTGAAAACCACAAACCTGTTGATGGCGGAGGAGGAAAAGTCAGGGGATCACCAAACTCAGTAGGATTCATCCTCTGGGGACCATGAATGTCTGTGCAAAATGTCCATCTAATAGTTAGATATTTCAGTCTGGACCAAAGTGGTGGAATGACTGACTGACATTGTCATAAAAGTAGTTTAAAACTTGTGATATCAGCTCCTTTAACTTGCTGTTTCTGCACTGTAACAAGATGGAATGAGGAAGACTATGGTGTGTATTCCTCCGTCTTTTCTTTTTGTATGTGTATTTCCTGATGTTGGAATGACATCCAGTGATATTTCTCTCATGGGGGAGGTCTGCACCCACTGGACCATATTAGTGGGTCTTAGCCACGAGTCTTTTTGATGTGACACAACTTTATAAAGTTAGCTAGCCATTCTAAAAACAATAAAGGTCCGTGTGACGTCTTTATTAAGCAACACTTCATAGAGTTGTTCTGGTAAGAGACAATTTCAGAAACAGTGTGCACAATGTTTCTGCTCCCTGGGCGATTTTCTGGTGGAATGAATTCAGTTCTGGCATTTGAGCTTTTTAAGAAATAAGCTCACTGAGTGTAAAAGTTGAGTGTAAATGTTCAAACACGCCATGAGTCAGACTCCAGAGAATGCCCTTGTTGAAACAGCATCTTTCAGTGATATATCCCATTTTTAGTAAGTGTCACTTTCAAGACAATGCATTTAAATTTAGTTCTTTCCTTTTTCTAAGTTATTAGTTACTTTGTCCACGTCCTTGTATTTAATATTCCATTGTTCCCATCCAATAATAACCTGCCAGACTGTTTGTCAGGGTTGAGCTACCTGAGAAATGAGATATAATTGTTGCCCAGTACTTGTCCTTGGCTGTCAAATTAGCGCTGCATGTGATTAGTCTCTTCACCTGCAATGTCTTTGCCCTAAAGGACTCTCCCTCTTTCTCTCACTCTCAGGTGACGTCCACACTATTATGTTTTCATTTTAAAATACATAACTTTTGCTAAGTTTGCGCCCGGTGTTCACACTATACTCCGGCATTTCCGAGCCCCTAAAACTGAGACATTTGGAAACGCTGCTGACCTCGTTTCAGTTTGAAAACTCCAGGAGTGAGTTTTAGTCTGGACGGGCGGAAACAGAAACTTGTGGAAACGATGATGCAGACACCCATGTGTCAAGCCAAAACATTATAGCTAGACCTACATATCTTTTGTGATTTCATCCTTCTTGTTTCCCATTGCCATGGCTTCCTCCACCAATGGATACTGCCATATTTGCTTTGCAACGACTCCCAGTCTATGTTTTCCGCCTCCTTTTACCACCTTATACTCATGCGTTACTTTCAGTAACAGTTCCACCTCATTGTCGGTCCCAGCAAAGAATTCTCTGGTCTTACTGTATTTTCAACCACAGAGTGACGTTAGAAAATCTACTTCCTGTTTACATCGGCACGTGCACGCTCGGTGTACGTGAATAGTCATGTGACGTGCGTTGTATGGACTAAGATTATTTCTGATACAGTGCTAAAACGCAGAGAATGTTTTCATTTTAAAACACTGTTTTAAAATAAAAATGTATTAGTGAGGTTGTAGCCTAAACTGTCATGATGTTTTCTCTGACTGAAGTAATCAGTGTGTAGATTAAAGTCATGGTTTGTCTTTCTTGTATAGCTGCAAATATTCCAATTTCACCCTGGTCTGACTTTAATCAAAGCACGTCCAACCTGTTTTCATGTAGCATTATTATCTTATGCAAGCTTGTGTGTAGTTCCCCTCAGGTGCTCGGCTCACAATCTGTTTTATCTGGCTTTTAAAGACATCAAAGACGCACATCGCACTCTCACATAAAGTTGCAGCGGAGATTTAAAGGATCATGTGCTTGTTTTAGATGTGTGAGAGCTCATGTGAGTAGTGTGGTGTTGATTATAGAGGCATAGCTGGGGATTTAAGGGTGGTCTTATGCGCTTCTCATGCCAAATACGACGTAGTAATTCCTCTTTGCTCATTCTGGCACAAGCAGAATAACTCTGTAATCGTCAAATTGGATAATAAGCGTTTTAGAGCGCCGGCCCAAGTGAAATAGACCTAGTTTGCGCCAAAGCAACGCCTTGGTTTCTGAGTTATATTCGATTTTAATGCTGACTGGTGTAAATTTCAGCTTCTCTCTGCCGTGAATGAGTCATATGCTGTGGATAAAGTTCTGTCTTCCACTAAGTTAGGGGAAGCCCGGTGGTGCGCTACAGCCAGAATCTAAACAGCTGGAACCTCTGGCACAGAGACAACACTCACCAGGCCAAAACATCCCACTCTCATGAGTTTCCTCCCCCCCCAACCCCCACTTCCTTATTTCCCCTGGGTGAATCAGATCTTAATGAGGAGACATTCCAGGTCCCGGCATGAATTAATTCCTCATGCCCACTTCTCAGAGTGCGAGCTTTCATTACAATAGAAGGAAACCGCAGTCGTAAAGAAGAGGTTGGACAGACGCAGGCAAACACGCACACACAGACACACACACACGCACACACACCTACTGTAGCTGTTGTTGCTCTTGACTGTGGCCTTGGCCTGTAGGAAGACCCACCTCAGGAAAGTATGTCTGTCTTTAAGGAGTGGGAGCGGTCTGAAATGTAGAACACATCATTTACAAACACCACATATATCTTCTGGATTATCAAGAGTTTCTACCTGTCAGTGGTGATTACACACAAGATTGCTGTCAGAGTAATGCATCTAAGAGTCCAACATTCTGTCTAAACTCATTAATATGCTGCGCAAACTGCACACGCACGCACGCACACATACACACTATGAATAGGACGATATGAAAATGTCATGTCACGATTATCCTGGCTAGAATAAATGTGATTCACAATGTTATCCTGATAATAAACGAAATATGCTTAAAACTCTTAAAACTGCACTAAAGCACACTGGAATCACTTTAACTTACATTTTGCTTTGTTGTGACTTATTTTCTCTCCAGACATTACAATTTTGACGACTTTTTTCTCATCAAATTGTGACTTTTTTTCTCGAAACATTACCACTTTTTTTACCACTTAAACTACAGTCAATTCATAAGGATATTCATGATTATCTCGATAATGAAAATTCACCACGATCAACTTATTGTGAGGGTTTTTATTGTGATCCACAATAAAAATCCATTATTGTCCCATCCCTAACACGCACGCACGCACACACACACACACACACACACACACACACACACACACACACACACACACACACACACACAC
>JAOVVB010191046.1:0-11057 GCA_028570985.1 Heterobranchus longifilis | reverse complement strand
CTGCTGTTTATTCTGGCATCATGGTGGCTAAAATGTTGGTGACATTCTTATATTAACAAACACGCATGTAAACACAACGGGCGATACCGTACAATAAATGGAGATGACCTCGATCATTTTTGCTGACCTCGATAAGTGGATATTGTAATTATTGTGTGATGGGCCTACATGAGGACAAGACGGAGAGAAAAATGCAAGCAGCACTGAGGAGGAGCATACTGAGGGTATATGCAGGAATCTTGAAGTTAAATTGAAAACCTTTTAAGAGCTTTTTCCAAGATCCTTTCCATACATTTTACATCCAGCACAACTTAATCTTAGTTTGTGATAACTCAATGCTACATAATTCAGACAGGCGGGGTGGGATCAAAGCAAAAGAGAATTGAGTGACTGACTGCAAGATATATTAGATTAGTGTATTAGAATCCCACTACACTAATGATTAAATTCAACTTTGGCATAAAAATGTCTTTGTACAAATATATATATTGAGCACAGGTTGTAAAATGTTATACCTTGGAAAAATGCATTTAATTTTTGCTAAATTGATTTATCAACTTTTAAAATGTTTTAAGACCCTGATACAGCGCACGTCTCCTCACCTGTGTGACAGCAGCCTGTGTTATGGGCTGGCCCAAGCCTACATTCACATTCATGGCTCCACCTGCAGCGGCAGTGAACTGGCCCTGTGGCAGGAACTGGCCCTGGTTGGCTGGCTGAGCTACCATGTTATTAGCATGACTACCCATCATTCCTTGAGTCTGAGGCATCCTTGACGGGGACATACCCATCTAAAAAAAGAGAAGAGATCAAATCATTATGGCTGCAGGCCTCTAATATTCAATGCCTGCCAAGTAAAATAAAGTGAATGGAATGCAGCGTACATGCATGCTACCACTACAAGTAGTCCTCTGAAGGCCCTGTGGTGACAAATAAACAATATGTGCTAAATCAAAACACAGCAGGGCAACAGATCTAAAGGCAGGGAGACGCATTAAATGGCTGTAAGCCAGGCCTTAGGCTCTGCCATGTTTTCATTACAGATTACTCGCTGAAAGGAAGGCGGATGGTTAGTAAAAAGATCAGGACCCGTGTCAACAACAGGCAGCAAATTCCATATTGATGTGTTAGTGTCAAAATGGTAACAAACTACGAAATGAACTATCAGTCAGAAACTGTGGGGAATTTCAGAGCGGGGAAAGAGCCAAAGAATGACAGAGAAAAATGAAGCAAGAACTGAACAATTGGGAACAAAACAAACATGGTGACAAAAACTGGAAAATGGTTCCAAGAAGAGCAAGTTTAACAAGAGAAACTGCCTCAGAGAAATGACTGAGGAGAGGAAAAAAATAAAAAAATAAAGCAGGGAGACGGAGGAGAAAGATCTAACCGCTGGGACGGAGCTCATGTTCATCTGCTGTGGATGGTTCATGGGGGAGGGAGCACGTGCTCCCATGGGTGCCTGAGACATCTGCGCATTCTGCATTGCCATTGGGTTAAACTGATTGATTCCTGTGGGAACAGATACACACACACAATTATGTACTTGTTTATCATACTTGGGAGTTATTGTAATTTAATATTCTGTGTCCTACTGGGCTGGCAGAGGCACTGAACCAGCGCAGTTTAACATCAGTGCTCTGAGGAATGTATTCAGCTTTAACTGGCCGAACAGTCAGGTGTGCACAGGAAACTAAAACTCGCTTCACTGTTAAAATGCTCATCAGTTTTCTCTACAACATTTAAACATCAATACATTAGCAGACTAAAAGGGACAGTTTGGATGTTTTGAAGTGGGGTTGTATGAAGTACTGAAGTACTACCATAGTCGGTGTATTACCTACGGTCGATGGTGGTCAGAACGGCCCCCAGTTTGGAGAAGCAGACGGGAGTCCTGACACGGAAGTTAAGCAATGTACTGCTGTGGTCGGAGGCCACACAGGAAAAACATATTTTAACCACCTACAAAAAAATGTTTTGCAATCAGACAGCCCATTTTGACAGGGAAACTGAAGCCGTTATATCGCTCTTTTTTAAAGACTAACCGATTGAGGCAGCGGCAGACCACCAGCTCCCCGAGTTCTGCGAGGTGAAATGACGAGTGATATTAACGGCTTCGGTTTCCCGTCGGAAAGGCTGTCTGGAGGCGAATAAAGCGGTGAAAATATTCTAAATATAGCGTACACTTAAACTGATTGATCCCTGTTTTAGGGGGCTAAAATATGTTTTGCTGTGTGGCCCCGTCCACAGCAGCACACTGCTTCGCTTCCGTATCGGGAGCCCTGTCTGCTTCTCCAAACTGGGGCCGTGCCGACCGCCATCTACCGTCGGTAATACACTGACTATGGGTAAGTACCTCATACAACCCCAATTCAAACAACCCAAACTATTCATTTAAAACTTAGGAAGGCCAAAAAGACATATGGAGTGCTTTTTTTCTGAAAAAAAAACTGCTAAGAAAGCAAAGAAAGAGCACGTACCTTGGGGCACCTGCATACGGTTCATTATCTGATTTGGCATGTTGGGCATAGGCACAGGTCCATCTGAGAGAAGACGGGACGAAGCAGTGCTCATTTATAAGCTGCTATCAGTTACAGAAATGCTTTGTATGAAATGTACTTTCATCAACCGAGACCTGCAGAATAGTTGGGATAAGCCAATATTCAAAACCCTGAAGTGTCTTTCCCCTTTAGTATTTAATGTAGAGAGTTTAGCTACTAACTGGGAGATCGGACGGCCTGTCCTGGGACCATGGCGTTGGGCTGAGCCATTCCAGGTTGCTGAGGCCCGGCTGTGCCCACCATGCCAGGCTGTTTCTGGAGCCGTGAGCGCCTCTTCTCCTCCAATTCCTTCTGGATTTTGTAGATTTTCTCTGCCAGGAAGTGGTAATACTCATCCTAGTTAGAGGACGAGAGGAAGCAAAAGGCAAACAAGACATTTTTAAAAGATTAATAAATACATTTCTTATTCTCTGTACATTTCGACAGAACCGCTTCTTCTTTTTAATGATGAATTGCAAATGGGCGGAGCATTACCTCTACCTATTGCCACCCGCCAAAATATGTGACGGCTTGTTTTCTCACTATCCGACTACAGCACACTGTCGCTGTACTAAAAAAACACATGTACAACTTTCATTTGTATAGTTCGGTGTTAGCCGTTTCAACTGAAACTGCTGCTGCTCCCTCTCCATTTTTTCAAAAGATATTTTTTAGGCATGTTATGCTTTATTTAGAGAGGGACAAGAGAGGAAATGGGTGAGAGAGGGGAAGACCTGCAGCCAAACATTTTTTGAAAATACGTTGGTGGTCCCGTAGCAAAGATGGCGACCGTTGAGGGTGAGTAGTGTCCAGCGTTCCACAACCAACTTTCTGACCGTTATGAGTGCGCCCTCAGGGTACTCGCATTTTACCATACTTCTCAGTGTGAACGCACTATGCGCTCAAAATAGCGCAAGTGTAAGTACAGAAGTGTGTGAATTGAGACACTTAGTGACAAGAGAAAGGCCTTAGGATTAAAAAAAAAGGGCGTAATGGTGTGATAACAGAAACAGAAGTGTGCGTTATATTAGTTACCCTGCTGTTAGCTGACTCGTACATGTCGCCCTCAACCTTGCGTGCATACGCCACCAGATTCTCCATTCGCCGGTCCTTCAGTGCTGCGGGGTCGGGGGTGGGGAATATGGCTTGTACACTGAAGAGAGACAGCAGAGAAACACAACACTCAGCAACAACCTGGACAGGGTTCTTACAGCTTAAGGCAAGATAGATTTAAGACTTTTTAATGCCAATTTTACAATAACCAAAACTGCATGTGGGATTCCACTGCTTTGATTCCCATTGTGCCGAGTTTGAAAAACTTTTTGCAGAAAATACACCAAGCCTCGAAAGCATCGTCTTGTACGGCAAAAATGTTGCTTAAATAGCCCATTTTTGTTAAATTTGCACGTTAATGCGAGAGGAATTTGGTAAATTATTTAAAAAAATAAAAATACATGTTACCAATTATTTTTGAGATTTTACAATGCAATGTCAGACTTTTTTTTTTTTCATAAAATCCTACTTTCCATGTCTTAGCATTTTTAAGACTTTCCGACTGTTTTAAGACATTTTAATACCAATTAAAGCCTTATTTTTAGATCAATGAATTCAATGCCTTTTAAGACTTTTTAAGGATCCGTGAGGACCCTGTTGGAGCAAGTTCTATTCTGTTTTCATATGACAGAGTATTTCTAATACAGACTCTTGGACTTACAGTTTATGCACCAGGTGTGTGCGGAGGTCCTGAGTGACGTGTTCATGCCAGGCCTTCCTCACCCCCGAAGTAGAGAGAGGGGTGGCAGTGGGCAGGTTTCCCATGCCTCCAGTTACTGACCCATCTGGCATCAGCTGACTATAAGACCGAGAGAGAAACAAACTATTACTTACAAAACAATGATTATTGATAAGTCCATACATGCTTTCATACATTTTTTAGGAATTGACTGTTCTTTCTCTGCAATCTATATGGGCAGCTCATTTATTGGTGCAAGACAAATATCTATTAAAAATATTATAAGCAGCAAGAAAGCTGTAACATGAAAATGGTTACAGACTGAACCTCCAACAAAGACTGACTGGATAGATATTGTGACCAATGTTCAAATTCTTGCAATACTGGGAAAAATGGATTGTGTTTGTGACCTCGAAATTATTACTGATCTGTTACTGGAATGTATTTCCATCAGTATAACTTTTGTATGAATGCATAGGTGACCGACTGTTTGTTCGACAAAATGTTTTGTTGTATTTCTATACTTCTATAAAAAACAAAAACTGTACAAAACATAAGTCAGCAAGGGCCTTGCTTTGTGTGACATATTACTCACTTGTTGAGTGTGGATGGCAGAGAGGAGTCGGAGTGCATGCCAGCCTGGTCTGAAGAGGGGACACCCATGCCTCCTGCCATCTGGTTCATCTGATTAGTGCCTGATAAACACACATTGTCATTTATAAGGGTTTACAAGAAAATGGCTTAGCAACAGATTTATAGTATTGTTATCATTTGCACATAATCCTCTAAAATGACACTGAAGTCCTATCTATCCCGTACCTAGTGGGTTCAGATTTCGCAGCTGCTGGTGCTGAGGGCCCTGGGGGTTTTGCTGAGCGGGACCCTGTCCCTGCCCCTGAACCTGGGCAGGGGACTGGTTCCCGTACGTCAGGCCAAGGGCAGCGTAGGCCCTCTGCATGGAGCTGGGGTCGATGTGTGTGGCAGCACTGTTGATGGCTGTGGCGCTGGGCTGGCCAGGCCCCACTGTACTGATGGCGCTCTGCAGACTAGCACCAGGAGAACTTAGCATGGCTGCAGGGAGAAGACAAGGAAATAAATCAAGTCTCTAATTTCTAAACATCCCAAAAAATATATGAATATAAATCATGGGACTATATGACTCATTTTATAACACACACAGACACACACACACACAGACACAAAAATGCATATTCATATATGTACATATATATATATATATATATATACACGTTTGTGTGTACATACATACATATACTGTATGTATATATGTATTTTTTTTTTTTAACAGAATCTAAATACTCTTATGCATGCAAACTCTCTGTATACTCATCATTATATATTTTTTTAAAACATGAAACATCATTGATATTACTAAATATTAAATGCTCTTTTCTGTGGAAAGAAAAAAAAAAATCTCGAAACAACAGAACGTTTTCCTGAGCAGGCCTCCATCTAAAATCCCTGCACTGCTCCCTGCTGTGTTGATTGCTGACAGGGAGCACGCTGCCTCTGTGGGGGATTTAAATCTGTCATAGGGCCCTTTGACCAATCAGAGAGCATGCTGTCCAGAGACCCTGCCCCCACTGATAGCGGAGCCACGGAGCCCCTCCCCTGGGTGTCAGATTACAGGTCCAGCCTTTCTAGAGGAATCCTCTCACTGTTCGAGCTCTCGCATTCAGCGAGCCAGTACAGCGCTTTGGCAGGGACGCACAACCTGCAGGTGGCAGCACTTCACACCACACATACACTCACACACACACACACACACACTGACTGGAGGCTCGCTGCTGACTGACAACTGCCTTGTTTAACAGTTCACGAGCTATCAAAGATTTGTTTTTTCTTTTTTTTCCCAAAATGATATTTAAGTACCCATCACAAATTCTTTATTATTGTTCTCTATTAACTTAACCCATTTTTATATGGATTTATAAATCAATAACAGCAAAGCGGAGGTGCTGAAGTTACTCACGTTGCTGGTTCCTCTTGTCACTAGCATTCTTCAAAGGCAGGCAGACCGGACAGTCGTGCCGCGTACAGTTCTTCCAGTGGGAGATGATCTGTCTGGATGATGCACAGTGAGCCACTGGGGAGAAATAAAAGCGAAGCAGAGACATAGAGTGAGGTGTGGTAATTCAGCAATTAAAAGTTAAACACACAATATTTAATTTTCTGCTGCTAGGAGTCTCTCAGTCAAAACAATAACAAAAGACAAGAGTTCGGTGACGTCGTGACGTAACATGGGATCATGGGAGTTGCTGTCTTTCCAACCACTGCCGTCACTGCGGTCACTTTCTCTCGGTTAGGATTCCTTCAGCGTTCATCGTTCAGGAGGTTTTTACCAGGAGCCGAATTATTCACATATGTCCCCTCCTCCCCAAAACAAACAGAGCAGGGGTCTCATTAATAACCGTTGCGTACGCACAAAAAGGGGCCAAAAGTTGTGATCTATAAAAAGAAAAGAGAAAAGGGAAACTGGCGACCCGTGTGTGTGCGTGCGTGCGTGCGTGCAACATGTTGCCACTTGCTGTGTTTTCTTTTGTTTGTGACTCCACTGCTGTGCCCACCAAACCTCTGTCTCACCCACAAACACCTCCATTTCAGATAAGTTCCTTTTTCTTCTTCTTCCTCAGCTGATCCAGCTGCACACATTTCCAGGTTGATTTGGGATTTCTAAAAGGAAATTTCGGACTTGCCCGTGGCGCACACCATTTTCAGCTTTTGAGCGCACATACATTTCTAGTATGGATCCTACGCACAGTTTTAGAAATGAGACTCCTGGTGATTAAAACCGGTAAAACATTGAATAAAGTAGTTTCACATTAAAAATCTGTGTTTCTTCGGTGGACAAATGGTGTCCCAGAGGGGCTGCGAGCCGAGCTGCTGCTAACGTTTGCTTCTCTGATAACTTAAGATCCAGACATCCCCTAAATTCCTTCATCCAGTTAAAATATAAAGGTAAAACCTACCAAGATCTAAAAAGTTTATTCTAAAAATGTGGCTTAAAACTTCATGACAGCTTCTGGCAGACAACCACAACAGATCGTTACTTTGAATAAAATAACTGATTTATCTGGATGTAAGCACACAACTCAACAAAATATATGAAAACAGATTGAGTCATTTGTAGATATTTTAATGCAGAAATGTTATAAAATTATACCTTTAAATATATATATATATATATTTTTTATACTTCTCCCTTGTTTAGACTTATAATCTATTCATTTGGAGCGTAATCTATTCTTCTGTCAGATAAGCAGCCAACAGAGTGCTGAGCAACATGCCTGTGATCAGGGACGCCGGGTCCAGGGACTTGACTTTGAATAATGGTCCTCTCGAGCTCCATGTAGATAAGACTGGCTAGAAACATACTGTCGGGATCTATCTGAGCAGCCAAATGAGACAGCCTAGTTTGCTCAGTCACTGAGCTGAAGCCAGAAGAAAAAATGTGTTCTGCAGCAAGAAACACTCACAGAGCGTCTCTATTATTAAGTGCTGTTGTGTGAGACGAGTGTCAGCTCTGTCATGTCTGTAATTATCTAATGACCCCCCAAAAACTGTGCATTTGGTGAGTTTAAAATGTAAAGACCAAATGTGGAAAATAAAATAAAAGCTACAATTATTTAGCATATTGTCCTCACTCAAATCTAAAAAAAACCCTTATTCCAAATAGAGGCTCCTATTAAAGATTTTAAATGAAGACATTAATCATACATCGTTTTATTTCACTGGTTTACGTTTTACATCTTATAAAAGGTTTTCGAATATGTAATCTGTAGTGCCTCAGAATAAAAATGGCCTTTGGTGTCTGGCAAAAAAAAGGAGGTTTGGTGAAACTGAATTAGTTAAATCCAAGTGAATTTGAAGCCAAATCCTCACAGGCAGTCACAACAAAGCACAGTGATTGGCAGGAAATACCAGCTCCTCTAACTCAAATGTATTAACCCTGCTGAGAGGCTTTTCAGTCAGTGTGTCAGGTCAGATGCTACAAACTGGCCTGATTACAAAGTAATTCTTACATGAAAGATTTTTTTTTTTTAAATGTCCAGTTATGCATTTACAGGAGTCTAATCTTAATTTACATTTTGTGCAATAGCCAATCAATGCACAGCATTTCTCCCTAGAGGGCCTTTAAAATAACAAACATGTTCTCGGAAAACAAAGTAGATTAATCAATCAACATAAAATTAATTGGCAATACCTTTGAACTATTTTATTTTAGTAATTTTTCAAGCAAAAGTGACAAACATTTGCTAGTTTCACCTTTTCAAATGTGAGGATTTGAGTATTTTCTTGATGATAAATTGAAAAATTTTGGACTGTTGGTCAAACAAAACAAGCAATCACAACGCATTACCTTATGCTCTGGGAAATTATAATGGGCATATTTCTTTTCCTGACAAATAGGAGTATGCACGCATATTCAAAGCAAAGACTCCAGGTGCTGAGCCAAAAGTGAGCAATTCAAGAAGTAAAGAAATAAATAGCTCGCGCACTGCATGGCTCCAATTATCCAGTTATTTATTGCACCTAGGTGGGGATGTTTTTAGTACAGCTGCTCTTCATCAGACCTTAAAAAATCAGTAATGATAAAAATCATTAGCTGCAGACCTAGTTTTGATTCAGACCTATTGATTTTGTTCTCATTATTCTTCGACTTCTTCTTATTTTAAAACTGTGCGACCAAAAGTCACTAAAGTGGGCTGGTGGGTTGCAAATTCCACCCACTACAGGCACAAAAAAATACACTCACTTTATTTAAATTTTCTCAAAACTTTGTGAGGATCATCTACAGACTTTGCTGATCTTAAGTTGCAAAAGAAATGTTGATGCGTCAGTCCGTTTCGATGATACAAGCCAATTAAGTTTTAGCAAAATAGGTCATTTCAAAGAATTTGCTAATAACTCATGAACGCTTTGAGATATCGGCCTGAAATTGGAGACAGGTGTTCAGGAGTTTTCAGTAAGCGTACGTCTTAAAGCGCATTGTGCTTCACCACTAGGGGGCACCACAAATGCAAAAAGTTTATATCCAGTAACTGGCTGCATGGATTTGTATGAAATTTGGTTCCCACGATCTAGGGTCACGTCTCAGTCGATGCATAATGTTTGGTAATGATTGATCAAAGTGGGCGTGACTTATTACAAAAAATCTACATTTCTAGACATTTCACGTTTCCAAACTTCAAAAACTCTACATAAATCACTTGTACGTCCTACAGAGCTGATATTGTTTCAGCACATCCACTGAATTTTGACAAAAGTTTGCTTCACGGCGACCTATGGTCAATTCAGTCCGTCACTCTGTAGTTTTTTTATATATGCAAAATCAATTAACATTATATCTGCACAAGTATTCATTCAAATGCTACCAGAATGGACACAGACATTCAATGTCTTACTGTAATTATGATTGTATGCACAACATTTTCAGAATGAGATGTGATTTTTTTCAGAATTTTATCATCAACATTTTGACTTTTGTAAGCATTTTAAGTTTAAAAAGACTTACAGACACTCCTCATTGTTGGCTACATGATCTCATACATGCTGCAGTGATTTTTTATCACCACCTTTTATGTTTTTTTTCCCACACTAATACCGTCTTATACCGTATACAGCAGTATAATGGCAAGACAGTATGAAGGTATGAAAACATAGATACCGCCCACGCCGAATGTGATGCGATTTGCTCAGATTGTGAGAAGGTGTGTGGCGCAATCAGTAAGTCACCTTCTCTGGGGATACAAAGGTCGAGGGTTTGAATCCCTGTGTGGCAAAGTCCTTCTTGCCAACAATGTGTCAGATCATACATGTGGTATGTTTTCAAGTGATCTACTCAGACTCTGATCATTACCGCTTGTGGCTATATTTAAACATTGATTTGATGATGTTTGTGTCAAAATGTTACTTTTAAAGTTCATTTTAAAAAGTCTCACTTACCTTTTAAGAATAACTTTTTTTTACCCATAGCAGGCGACTGTATATACAGCAGAACTACGTCTTGGAATATTCTCCTAAGTCACAGCCAAAAAGCAAAGGCCACAGTGGAACCAGCCGAGCAGTGACAGTTCTGATCTCCCTTTAAATCATAGATATAACCAGCAGCTACCCTCCAAAAACCACCAGTGAGCAAGTGGAAATTGTCACCATCTATCATTAATTGCCGAGCGATGACGGATCCGCTTTAACTGTGTCATTGTCCGCCACGTCAGAGCCTGGCGTGTAATAACTGGTGAAGATACAGGGGTCACACAGATGTAACTGTTTGGAAGGGGCCTGGGGGTTTAAAATGCCAGGGCGGATTAATTCACCTCCCGCCATGACGGCTGCCCGCTGTTTAGATCCACAGCCCGACAGCTGTCCTCACTGGCTTTGATATGAGAGGGCTGGGGAGGCTGAGACAAGAGGATGGAGGGAGCCAAAAAGGAACGGAGAGACGGAGAGAAAGAGGATGACTGCTTTCTATAACCAAGGACAAAGTCCAGATTGGAGGGGCGTTTGTATGATTGACAGTGCTTTGCTTTTGATCAGCCAGGGGAGAAATGGGATGGGACATGTGTGCGTGTGTGTGCGTGTGCGTGTGCGTGTGCATGTGCATGTGCATGTGTGTGTCTATGTGTAACTAGGAGACAGTCCCCATGGAGACAGCTAGATGAAGCATTCAGTCAAGAGAGTGGAAGTGAGCACAGAGGGCAGTGTGCGTGCGTGCGTGCGTGCGTGCGTGCGTGCGTGCGTGCGTGCGTGCGTGCGTGCGTGCG